>VWZY01004829.1:182247-241091 GCA_013399075.1 Chloroceryle aenea | reverse complement strand
TGAGCCAGGACTGTTGGAAGATGATGGAGAGCGGCTTGGCAAGCTCTTCTGACAGTTCCCTCATTACCCTAGGATGGATCCCGTCTGGTCCCATAGACTTGTGGGGATCAAGTTGGCTTTCTTTTTTGGAGGGATATTTAGCATGTAACTGACCTCACATGTGCTCTGCTGGCTAAAAGCCACCTCTGGGGTCGGTTGCACCAGGTAGACCTTCAGTAGAGTTACATCGCTGTGTAGCTGATAACATCAGAAAGGAAAAAGAGGACATTTTGTGGAGAATATATTTGTCCTTGAATTGGCATTTAACCTGCTTGTAAGAAGAAAATGTCTGTTTTTTGATGATCCTAAAGGTCTTTTCCAACCAAAATGGTTCTGTGACTCCATTATTTTTAAGAGAAAATCAGCTAAAAAACAGTGTGGTAAGGTATTTTCTGAGCTTAGCTTGTGTGCTGAAGGTTGTTACACTCATTCGTTAAATTGTTTGGGATCCATTTATGGTGCCTTCTCTTGTGCAGGGTCACTTTCTCCACAGATGGTTTTGGTGATGTCAGAATGAAATAAGGTGCAAGTGAGAGCAAATAACAGAGCAGTATTTGACTCTGCTCAGAAGCTTTTCTTCTACAGACTCTGCTGTCTACACCCAATGATACCTCTAAATCAACGGCAACGATTAAAAAAGGGAGCAAACAAGACTTTTTGCTTTGTTGAAAATTACATAGAGGACGTAGTAAACCCTGAAGGGATGCTTTCCTTTAGACTGACTGATAGTTAAAGAGAGAGATTTCATTCTCCATAAAAAAAAAAAAAAAAAGTTCCCTAGACAATTTCAACTAAGTGGGTGAATACAGCTTGGTGTTAGATGTAAGTTGATACTGGAAATGTGTCTGGAAGGACAACAGAAGGGCACAACTCTTCATATAGAAAGAAAAGCTAAAGTTGGTGTTTTTTAAAAAGATATTTTAAAAACAGAATCTAGAGATGTTTTAAAAATATATTTCTCATGCGAGTTTGCATAAATTCCACTCAAATATCTATGAAAATATATTTTATTCTAAGTATGTATCTTTCAGACTGGAAAATCCTGTTCGCAGCATATTTTTCTTTAAAGGGTTTTGCATTTCTGGATAAAAACCTTATTAATTATTTGTAATGGCTTGTCATAATATTCTGAAAATAGAGGCCTGGTTAAGGATAATAAGTACCACATCCCTATTTTGGGTCATATATATTATATATATGTATATATACATATATACATACACAATTCTTGGTGCAATATTACCCAAAGCATCTCCTTTTTCCCTGTACACAGGACCAAAAGTGCAGGCACATCATTTATTGATAAGACAAAAAGAATGTAATGAAATTATCAATGTTCTTGAATTAATTATGAACATGATTAAGAAAGCTAAAATCTCAGGAGCCAGGATCTCATTACCCATTCAGTCTTAGGGATTGCTTTCATTCAGCAAGGCAAAAAGGCTTTGAGCAGTCCCACAATTGCCTTAGTCTCATTTATTTGTGGTAGTATTAAGGTTTATTTGTTTTCTGGTTTGTACTTCTTCTGAAATTATTTCTCTTAGTTTATTCATTTAACAAAATGTTCCTTCCTGTGCCACAGAAGAAATTTCCTATAAGGCCTACATAGGTTCTTCAGTCTACAAACCTCCCTTTGAGAACATTTCTTTCAACTCACATTGCTGGAGCTCCTAAATATCTTTCAAGGTAAGTCTGAGAATGTAGCCAAAAAAGTTCTTTCAGATTTATGTCTGCAGCTGTACTACAGTACTGTCTGATTCCCATTCAGCTCGAAGCCTTAATGACATCATTATTACGCTGTCTGAACCAGATTTAACTTGGAGCCTGCACTATATTGTTGCTTATCTTCCTTCCTGTGTGGGAGATACAGTATTACTTTGTTTAAAAAATAATAATTAACAGGCAAGGGTGTTGTAGTGTTTCAGATTCTAAATTTTCAAAAACTGGGGAGAACTAATCAGCATTGGATACATGCAAGCATGTATATTTTAATTTTTCAGTCTATCAAATTACATTTGGGTGATGCTTTTCTTACACAATTGTCTGAATGAGGAGTGGGGGTGTGCAGCTGACTTATTTACAGACTCATAAGGCGCTGTATTTCTTAACTTTTAACTTTTCCTCTTTACAAGGCCCTTCTGAATTTCTTGTTACTGCAGGGTTTGCCCCCGAACGAATGTCTAAATGGTGAGGCATAATGATTAATTTCTGGCAGTAGCCCTGCAGAAATAATGCACTTATGATTTTCAAAACCAGAAATAAAATCATATTAGCTTAAGAAGCAGAGATCTAACAGACTGCAGAGGTTTTTTGATGCTTTTTTTTGTTGTTCTTCTTCTATTAATAGAAGTTTGTGTTTCGGTTTTGGTTTGTTTTTGTTTTTTTAATTGTTCCTGATCTTTATGTTTAAAAAGAAGAGAGGAATCTGTAGCCCTATATTTGGCACAAGCTATTATGTACCAGAATAGATCAAGGACAGCAAAGAACATATTTTAGATTTAAATAAGTGCTGTCTGTGACAAACGAGAAAGATTGATTCCAGCTGTTTTCTCCATAATGCTTTAATATAGTATTTTACTGCCTTTCCTGATCTCAGTTAATAAATATAAACAAAATGCAAAGCAATTAATTTGCTCAGAGTATGTACATCACCTAAATGGGACAATCAGACTGAAAAAAACAATTATAATGCCTTTCTTCCCTCTTGCTAACCTTGAAATGTAGGATTACATTTAGAGCCTGGAACAAAAAGCATGTACAAACACTACTCTTCATCTATTCCTGTAGGTCTGCAGACCTACCAAATGACAGTGTGTTTAAAGAAATAAATTTAGAGGAACTTATGTTAAAACTGACATGTGAAAATCTTTCATACCACAGGCATACACATCTCATGGCAATTAGAAAGCACTATTCCTGGGATTTTTAAGGGTCAGGGATGTGAGTTCTTTATGTGTAAATGAAAGATTTTTCCCTCAATACAATTCTTTGCTTTCTGCTTTAAGTTTTCATATTTTATTTAAAAAAAAAGATTATTGAAGATAATTTGACATACTCCTAAAAACTCCATTGCTCTGGGCCTGGTTTCAGCTTTCATTTCAACAGCAACTTTGCAAGTGTTAAAGCCATATATGACATAAAGAGCATATGCTTTATTCCTATATCAGAAAGAAGGGAAAAAAGAATTTTCTCTTTTTAAAGATTTTTTTTTAAAAGGTACTGAAGGTAAAGCTTTTTAATTTCACCTCTTTCTGCAAAACTGAAAATATCTCTGTCTGTTTTGATATTTCTATCCCATACCAGCCTCAAAAACCAATATTCTGTAGATGCAAGAAATTGATCGAGTTACAGAGCAGTTTCCAGTTTTATCAAGAGAGGAGGTCATCAGCATATTTTTAGGTGCCATCTCTCCCTTTAGCACTGTGATATTTTCTGATGCTCAAGCAAAATAGTTTTGAGGATCAAATTTATTATCTAATAAGAAATACATAGCTACCAATAAAGGCAGGATTAAATAAATAGATTGTCACCTGTATGGTATGAACCTTGAAAATAAACCTATTTCTTTAAACTATATTATCATAAGAAAATACAGCGGTTTGTTTTATTAATGTTGCAATATATTTCTAATACAAAATTCATGCTGATTTTGTTATCTCAAAGAGTTCACGTTTGCATAAAGTACTGTGAAAGCACATACTGAAGTAAAATTACAGAGTTTATTAGGAAATGCTTAAATCAAAGAATCAGTGTGCAACCTTTTTGCATTTGTGGGGAATACTAAATTGCACTAATTAAATTAGTTTAAGTGTCTGAGAGTTTTCATTTTGGTCTGTGAACCTTGTAACGAAGACAGAAACAGGAATGCTGATGGTTTGATTTTTCTTGATTTCTGGCTGGAGAATAGATTTAGACTGAAGGTGGGAAAGTACATGCATAGTTCTGGTCACTAGGGAAGGGCTATGGAAGGATTACAGGGTCAGGGTCTAAATGGGCTCTGAAAGCATTGCTCTTTAGGACGAGAAACAAGCTGCTTGTTTACTGGAATCTGAATTTCTCTTTTTGTGTTAGTATTCAAAGGAATAGTCCAGAAATAAAGGCAATTTCTCCAAAATAAGTCACAAGGGATTCCAAGAAGTTTGAGATCCCTGAATTACACATGCTGATTATATGTCAGTTTGATCCCATTAACTCTTAAGACATGAGGAACCGACTGTTGCAATCAATAATTTAACTCAAACTGATCTTTGGAATGATCGGGATCAGGCCCAAGGTAATTATGAAGGTGACCATTTAGTACAAATGCTTGAGATGAATTTAGTAGTGAGAGGGCGTCATCAATGCATATTATTTATGCACTCTTCCAATCTCTCAAAGTGTTCTGTTTATCTGGTGGGCCTCTCCTGGCTGGGAGCCGATTGACATTTCACAGCTGTGTCAAACTGAGTGCAGTAGTGCTTTTGTTTGTCTTTCTAAACACTAATCAAAAAGTAATGCTTAGAGACCTCTGTGATCTAATTACTGGCAAAATTAGCAAATCATGATTTAAATAAATTACATTTGCAATGTTTAAAACTGTATTTAAATCCTGCCTTATGAAAAAATATAAATGACAAAAATATTCTTTATTTAAAGTTGCGAAGGAGTCTCTGTTGATGTGAAGTAAGTAAAAATACTAAGAATTTAAATAAGTGTGACTTGCTAAACTACTGACTGATAACATAATATTTCCATTTTACTTTTGGAAGTTCAAGAAAAGTTACAATTACATTTTCCATTGCAAAGAATAAAAATATCTTCATAAAAAAAAATCTGAAGACTTCCTTCCAATAAATGTTTTACCAGAAACTTTCAGTGAATAGTATTTAGATATTGACTTTAAAAAAGAAGAGATTTTCAGACAAATTGTCAGCAAGATGATTTTAGACAGGCTCAGCTAAATTCCGTCTGCATATAGTGCCCTAGTTTAGTTCAAAACAGTATTTTTAAGAATATTAAATTTTACTACTGAAAAGTATTGCATCTTTTCAGAGTAACAAGCTATTCGTATAAGGGATGGTTATTTTGGTGTATGTGTGTGTGTGTGTCTTACAGCATTGTGGTAATTCCTTGTCATTTCTGCTGCTGCTGCTGCTGCTGCTGAGATTCAATACCTATCGCACATGGTAGCACAGAAATAGTTTGCACTACTTTCAGAAGAAATTATTTTGTGAGGAGGTCAGTTTTGTTCTGAATGGGTTAAACAGAAATACATGCTTTAGATTGATTTAAATCGGTAATGAATCTGCTTGTAAAGCTACTGTTACTGGATATTACACTGCTATCTTAGTCCTTTGATAGCCCCGATAAGAAGTGCTTACCACAGAGGATGCTCCTAAAGGACAGATATTGTTTCCTGTACCTCAGGGAGTAAAACGCCATACTGCTGGATCAGGAACTTTTACTAACAGCAAGTAAATTCAGGCCTTATCAAGTTACAGCACAAACTGCACTCATGTTTTATTATTCTCATTAGAGATTTAAGGACTAATTCCAGTTGTTAGCACTTAGCAGTTTAATGTTTTCCATAGATAAGAATTAAGATTCTTCTGGGGGATTTTTTTATTTGCTAAAGCTTGCAAAATATAATGTGGTAATGCACTTACTTTGATGTAATACAACCGGATTTCCTAAACGTTTTTAAGGGATAGGGTTTAAAAAATTTAAATCTAATAACTGAATATTTCAACTCCAAAATACACTCCTTTTCAAACAAATAAGATTTTTAGATCTAAAAAAAAGGGCACATTTTGCTTTGAAAAAAGTATGAAACCAATAGTTAGCCCTCAAGCTTTTCTATGCATTACTTTCAAGTAGATGCAGACCAACAAAGGTAAGTAAGAATCTCAGCATGCAAAAAATTATTAATTGAACCATATTAATACAAACCCTAATTTACAAGCAATGATGTCAATATATTTTTGAATTAGAAAAGGAGGAAATATGGATTAACTATGTTCTGCAATGACATATTCAAAGATATGGAAAATCTTGAGTTTTCCTTCCATTAATTTCTCAAGAGATTTATGAAGCCATGCAATTGAATGGTGTGGAACAAATAATAGTATATTTGCATTAGGTCCACAAAGGTGATGATGTCAGAAGAATGAATCTGTGTTTTTGAATGATAAGGTGACCTGAAACTGAAGCTGGGGCCTCTGAACCTCAGTTTTCTAAGTTTAACTTACTTTGAGAATCTAAGATTTGGAATCTCTCAGGTGGGCTTCAGAGCTGTGGCTGTGCCGCTAATCCCAGCATGGCAAACTCTTTTGGTCCTAAAACTATGATGCATCTGTTTGGATTTTGGAAATGAAGCATTGTCTCCCCCACAACTCGTCAGTCTTTATGTTTCCAAGTCATTCACTCAGGTCACAGATTTTGCAGATATTTCAGGCTTGGTTAAAATGGCCTTGTACCTTAGGAAGTTCAGTTTGGGTAATTAAGTCAACTTATCTAAACAATTAATACATTTTAATATAATACACCTGGATGCAATAAACACAATTTCCAGTCCTCACATGTTATAAAATTTTGGTGTGTGGTGTTATAGTTGTTTCACTCTTGTATGAGCACATTTCAGTTTGATTCCTCTTTATATTTAGTCTCTAACTCATTCGATACATCCTATTTAAAATATTTTCCTTGATAATATTACCTCATAAAGGCAGTCCCTGTAAGAGCATCACAGCCAATCAATAATAATTGTTGTTAGTAATGATTATCGGTTAGCTATGACATTGCATTTGGAAGATATTTTTCACAGAGTAGTAATACCAGGAATATTAGGATAAGTCTCATTGACTCAGAGACATGTTTGCAGAAAATCTTTTAAATAGGTGTATTTCAGTATTATTTTTAAGTTGAGCTATACAATATCTGGTTCCCTGAGCAGTTTATTCTTTACTGCAGGTGAGGTTAGTTATTGGTACACTTCACTGTTTTCCTCTGGTATTTTCCTTTTGAAGTTTAAGGTTGTTCTTCTTACCTTCATGTTATTGGGTGTAATCCTCCCCCATATAAAAAATAAATTTATTATGAGGATCTCCCCCAGATGTCTTGGAAAACTTACATATAGCTGTTCTGTGTCCAAAATGCTGTTCAGTAGATTTTCCAAAGCACCCAGGTAACAGCTGGTGCAGGCCATGTGCCAGCCTTGACAGCCCATATGCTCTCTTTAGTGCTGTAATTATCTCAACACAAAACTCTGATAACCCAGTCTACAGGGTCCAGTTTCACTAGGTTAAATTGACTCAGTGGCTTTGTTAGTAAGTTCCTTTGGCACAGTAAGAACTTCATCAAGACTTTAAGTATTGTGGCAGGCTTGAAAAACCAATATGACTCCTACTTTCAAGACAGGTGTCTTATTAACCCTAGGAGATGGTAGGTTTCAGTTCATTATAGTGACACACAGCAGCACTACTACAGTTAAAGGTCTGTCATTGTTTCCACTACATGTTCTCCTTTTCCAGAAGAGTTTCTGGTTCTTGTGGATTAGCCTACTTTGGGCAATACTTTGGCATATGACTCCAGCCTGGAGGCATTTTTCTTCTCCTTCAACAGAATGTGATCAGAATTGCTTTAATTGTGGGTGGTTTTCTTTATTGGTGGTGGGTGTTTTTGGGGTTTTTTTTTTGTTTGCTTGTTTGGTTTTGGTTTTAATTAGGATTAGAGGAAAAAAACCATCATTTTGCTTAGTTTTTATACTGCTTCCATCTTGAAATGGTTATGAATATTTTTCTTTCTAAAATAAACACTTGAGTGTCATGACTTTGTACAAGACTCTTAGATCAAAAAAGAACATAAATAGAATAAATTGGAATCTACTGTATTCCACATTGTGAACAGCAAAATGAAAATTGAGTGAAGGTCAATACAGAAACTTTTTTATTTTTTAGTGAGTCTGCATGGACCATGTTCAGGTCTGGGAGTTTATCCAAAGTTTCTTCTGATATTTTGCAATGCCTGAGCAAAAGTCCAGTGAAGAGAGAGGTATATATGATATATGTCTGACTTGTATGCTACTGGTATTTCTTCAATTCCATGTTGACAGGTTCTCATGTCACTACATGATGCTTGGATAGTCCCCTCATGGTGGATGATGCACATGGATCTCATCCAAAACCAAAAAGAATCAATGAAATCTTTCCATTAGGCTTTTGGTGAAGTATTTAGTGGATGTGAATTAACTAGGGGTGGTCTCTGTGATTCAGACTGGTAGGGGCAAGAATGAAGAAAGCTCAACTATTTGCATATTGTGAGACTAAGCCAAAAGCTGCTTGCCTCACTTATTCAGAGTCCTTATTGATTCTTCCAGAGTGAAGAATCTTCTTTACATGGGTGAGGTAAATTACAGCTCACCACTTGGTGGATGGTAGCTGTCTGCAGCCCTCTGCTTGGCAAGCTGACCTTTTTCATTAGTGCAGGATGTAAAGGACAACTTCTAAAGCTTTGCAAATTGGTTGCTACCTGTTGCTGAAATGAGGTTTTTGCTGTTTGGAAGTGAATGAACTGCAGCTTCACTCTGCTGGAGAAGAAACACAAGGACTCTTGTTATCTAGTTGTCTTCCACAGGTAGTCATGGAACTAAAGTTGTAATTTATATGTTGTCAGGAGTACTCACCAAATTTATTGACTTGCACATTATTCTTTGCAAATAAGTTCTAGCTGGTCTCTTCATATTATAATTAAAACGGCAAGGACTTTAATCATTTATGAAATTCTAAACTACATACTGAATATAAATGTATCATTCAATGTGATAGAATGAATTAAATTCATCATTGTCAAATAAACATATAAAAGATGAAATATCTTTCATCCCATGTCATTATCCAATAAAAGGTCTGTTTTCCGAATGCTGTAGTAGAGCATGTGATTTGTATCATCTTTAGGACATTTCCAGAAAATTGAAGACTTTGAAAATATGTTTTAAAAACACATTTTTCAAGGTTTGTATTTTTAATAACATAGGTCATTAATAATTAGTTCAACATTAATAATTAGGCCAAAATTAATAATTGGACCAAATCTTTACATTGAAATTTATCCATAGAAGGAAGCACTTGCTGTTTATTAGTACCAGGAGAGGTGTCAGTCGTCTTGAAGGTTGGGTAGACCTTTTCTTTCATTACCTAATGCAGAGACCTCTGACAGTTCCATGTCTTTTAAGTACAGAAGAGACAGGCTGTCATTTGCCTTTCACACTGCTCTCCCACTGAAACTATATGTCCCACTACAGAAAC
Organism: Chloroceryle aenea; assembly: GCA_013399075.1. Classification (NCBI taxonomy): domain Eukaryota; kingdom Metazoa; phylum Chordata; class Aves; order Coraciiformes; family Cerylidae; genus Chloroceryle; species Chloroceryle aenea. The sequence continues at coordinate 231,771 of VWZY01004829.1, read as the reverse complement.
TATGAAGCTATTGCAAGTACAAGACAAGTTTGGCTTGAGGGGTGGTTCAGCAGCTGTAATGGAAGAGAGGTCTTCCCATGGCAATTCCCACTCAGTCACAATTCTAGGACACTGGTCAAGATAGCTATCTCTGAGGGAAGCTTCTTGTGTTTTCTGTTGATTTCGTGTGGCTGTGGGTTTTGGAGGTCAGTCTAGAGATCATCCCATAAGCTCATGCAAAAATGTCAATAATCAAATGTCTCCTCCTTAACCTTATCTTGTCTCATGGAGCTGTCCCTGCAGAAAACCTAGTCCAGCTTCTATTTGCCCTTCTATGTTTTCACAAAAAGAGCTGACGACCAAACAGGAAAACTCTTGCTAAAGACATGACCGATACCTGTTTATGGAAATCTTGCTTTCCTGGGACATTTTCTTTCTCAACACCTTTTATCCATCATTTTTCTTGGAATCAGTTTATTGTTCTGCATCTGACTCTCATAAACTCCTGTGAGTGCTGCCTGTCTTCTCTGTTTTCCCAGTGACTCCTGCAAATTCTGCTGTCATTACTGTTAAAGAAGTGGTGAATTTCACTCTTGCAAACTAAAGTAGCAGTTCTAGATTCTTGCACTCAAACCCCATGGAAAGTAACAATATCATAGAGCACCTCCCTACACCAGCATCCTTCAATGCATGGGCATTTTTCTTGTATACAGAATGGAGCATGACCGGCCAATTTTTTTTCACTCAATTACTTACAGGTTTAAGCTTCTACATGCTTTACACCTTTATATTATAGAGGAACTCATGCCATTTAGAACACTGAACAATCATCAGATGGTGTATTTTGGACTCCTGCTTGAAATACTACAGATACCAAAAGGATTCTGCAGAGGGGGCTGGATCCAGCTTGAGAACATTACTGATGTAGATTATATTTAAATCACTGACCTACAATTTATTCTGGGTTGACAAATACTTAAATTAATGAAACAATCACTGCCTTGAGTAACACCAACAATATATTTTGAATTCATAGTTAATATGCCAGTAGAAAGAAATTTAAAAAATAGAATGTATTTAATGTTTCTCATTTGTGTTAGATACATCACCTTCCTTTTTCACATGTAGCCTAAATTAGATGCTTCTCACTCTATGTATTATTTGTATAGTGCTTGACTATATATCAGGATGAAATACAATTCTCTAATTAGCTACTTCCAACTACTTAGAGTTACCTCAGGCTGGTGATCACCCAAATGTGGCCCTGGTGATTGTACATACAATTGGACAGCCATGGTAAAAAACTTTCTAAAGCTTTCTTGTGGTTCACAACCACAGTATGAGCAGTAATTGTCTGAGATGGTTCACATGGATCATCCAGTTTGCTTCTTACGGGGAAGCACGTATCATGAAAGAAGCATTTGAGGTTTAATGATATTTTTCTAATAGCTTTATGGTAGAGTTCCTTTATATTGAAGGATTTTATTAGCTTGGAAATATAATTTTCATGAAGTCTCAAAATAAAAAAGAGTACGTGTGCTAAAACCTTTCAATTCTTTTCCCTTGCTTCCCAGTGTTGTTTCAAAGACTAGAAGGTGATGTATTCCTTGGTGTGCTGTTTAAAGTCAGGAGCCGCAATATTTAGCACATGCTTGGGCAGTCGTGTTTGAAATCCATGCTTCCTCTCTCTGGTGTTCTGATGTGCCTTTAGGGGATGCTTGCCTGTTTGTAGTTTGTTTTCTTTTGTTTAAGGTTTCAGCTACTGCATTGACTAATGATTATGTAGCAGTAAACTCTCATCCCTGCTAAATTCAGAGGTAATGTCTCAAAAGCATTTTTCCCCTGTGTGACATAAAACAATAAAAGATCTAGACAATCCCCTTTTGAGGAAGAATAATCCTTTGTTTAAAAAAATAAATAAAATAAAATAACCAAGCATCTTCTTGACACCAGAGGGTGTAGAATCGAAATCAAAGATTAAACTAATTGATAAAAATAAACCAAATGTCTCACAGTATAATCCTCTTCAGGCAGAGTTAACATTTTTCACATTGACAAGTCTGCAGTATTAATCACCTATGCTGTTCTGGTATATCACACTTGGTTCTGAGCTGTACAATATCTATTCAGTACAGAACACAGGACATACTGAATCTGAATTTCATGTCACTTAAAACTCTAAAGTAAATTTCTTTCCTTCAGTAATGTTACCTCAGTAGAAAACTGATGGGACCTCACAATTCAGAGAAGAACATCAACTCATTGCTAATATAATTTACCAGTACATATTGCATAAATATATTGTCATAAATAAGTATTTAAAATTTTAATGAGATTTTGGAAAAAAAGTACATATTCTCACTGAGGCATTCATCCCTAGATTCAGCTGCCCTAGTGAAGAATTTACAAAAAAGTTCTAAATATTTTTAGTAGCCAGTCTTTTTAAAAAAAAAAAAAAAAAGAAAGGAAGGAAGATGCCAACATGATGCTTAATTACATACTCCAGGATCTTCCAAGCCTTTCTATAACGTGTGATAAATTCAGTACTGCCAATTTGGAGCAGTTGTTTGCCTAAAATATTAACAGCTAACTACAAGTGAGAAGTTTGTTCAATTTAAAAGAAAATCTTACAGCTAGGAAGAGAAAGTGCAACATAGATAAAACTACCATTTCATCCACAATCCGAAATTGTTCAGTATGTTTATAGTAGACTTTTTTTCATTAGTAGAAATTTCAGAGCAATAACTATCAATAGCTTCCATTTTATGTAATGCCAAGGTTTTGAGAGACAAGTTATGTATTTAGCTTTCAGTAAATTATTTTTCCTTTCTATTTTTTTTGTTTGTTTGTTTGTTTTCCCTGTGATTCTGAGCTTGGCAGTCAATTATTAGCATAAAACTGAAGGGGCAATTAGCTCCTGATGCAAATGCTATTGCTGACATGTCTAAATAAATAGAGAGTAATTAGAGAATAGATCTTCAGACCTGCAGTGTGACACACCTTTCTTATTAAACTTGTGGAAGTGACATTGCTGGTAAACATACACCCTAATGAAAACTAGACAGTTAACTGTTTGCAGACTGAAGCCTTAATATGAGTCTGCTTTTTTGCAATTGAGTCCTGAGTTCACAATGAATACAAATACAATGACTGTGTTGAGTCTGATGAAAATCTGAGCCATTACACAAGTGTAATCTGACAGACCAGAAACCAGTTAAAATTGGACACCGAAAGCAGATGTTCCCAGTTTGAGCATCATGTTCAGCCTTGTTCACAGACAAACAATAACTGCTTCAGTCACAGGTGCAAAATTACGACACTGCTATGGGCAAGAGCAATGTGTGTGGCCTGAAACCACAGCTTTCCCTGACCGTTTTCAACGTATCAACCCTACTCTCAACGGGACCACCTGTGACACGACCAATGAGGAAAATGGATGCATGTTACAAACACCTTCTGCTGTTTGTTGCTTGCTAGAAGTATCACCCAGATCAACACAAACATGCAAAAATGACTGACTGACCATAAAGTTACTTAAGAACAATAGCCTTGTGTCCATTAGCCTAATGTTTTGTGGAGAGACTGAAGTCTATAAAAATGTTCATATTCAATAAAATTACACATCAAAGCACCACTACATATTCTCTGCAGTGACTTTTTAACATTTTGGAGGTTTGTCCTTTTGCAAAACCACTTACTCCACAAAGGTATAAAATACAGCACTTAATGGAGATAGTACATTTACTCCAGTGCATTAGACAGTTTTTCCTTCGCCTTCTCTTCCTGCTTGATTGGCAGCCAGAGATTCTAGATGTAATGCTATAGGAGATATTGTTTACAGTCGAAGCAGCAGGATCTGGCACGAGAAGGGACTCCACAGGCACTCGTATTGATGGTGGCTCTGCAGTTGCCTCTGGGTCTTTCATGTGGTTGGGTTGATGAAAGCTATGTGGGCAGTTATATGCTCCTGGAAACCATTTCTTTTTCCATTGACATTTTAAATGGTTGTGGTGATTAATTGTTTGTATGCAGAGAATTTTAAATCCTGCACCACAGTAAGTCTGCAGAGGCTGTTAGCACATGGTGTGCATCTATATTTCTCTTTTCTGCCTAAAATCCCTTTCTTGTATTTGTGCAAGCATTTGTTTAACTGCATTTGTGCATGTTTGCAGTGCTCCAATTCAGAGGAAGGAAAGTTGAAGCTCTAGATAGAGCATGATGTGAGGTTAAAACCTGGCTTCAGGTCCCCTCCCCTAAAATACCTTGGGGACTCCATTCTTCACATCTCAAGATTTTAAAAAATGTAGTAGGAGACCATCCTGGAAGCTGGTTGCACCTTTTGGAGCAGATAAGTGAAGTAGTGTATGTGCTCTGGTCTTTTTTCTCAGCTTCTGATTGTCTTTTTGCTACACACACAGTTGAGTAAGGGGGAAAGAAAGGGTAGTTCACTGGTCCACAATGATTTTTTATTGCGTAGTCCATCAAAATATCTGTCACATGCTGCTTCTTGGTGTTTTGGGGGATTGTCTACAGATTCAGATACATATATATTGTCTTAGGTAAAAAACATAACTGATACACACTTTTAGAAGAAAAACAAAAACCAACACCCAGAGCTTAATTTTAGTGCATATAAATCTTTTTATAGACTTCTGCCTCCCTACAAAACATGAGGCTAATGGACATAAGGCTATTGTTCTTAAGTTTTATTACTCTTCAAAGCAGCAGGAGTTCCTGCCTGTATTGTACTTTTGATTTCAATGAGAGTATCTCTTTGCTTAAATGTTAACACAGGCGTAAGTTTGCATAGGATCGAAGAGCATATCTGTTAAATAAAATTGTCAGCCAGTAAAACAATGTCACATAAAAAAAATGTTTTGTTCTTCATTAAACAAAATTTCTTTTCTTTGTGGTTGCATTCTAAAAGATGAATTCAGTAATTTACATATTCAAGGACTGTAAAAGAAAGAATGACCAAATTTCTACTCCAAAGCTTTTTCTTCAAATAAAATGTTTAGCTGATGGAAAAATGCTGGTGTTTTTGCATGTTGAAGTTTATGTCTATGTGGACAGAGCTTTCAAAGCATTTTTTTATCTATATTTTCTTGGTTTTGCCCAAGTATCAAACACAGCTACTTATTCTTCAAGAGTCTAGACATTTTCTTACATGAATGTAAATTTTGTTTTGAAAGTATGTTAGTTTACATTTTACAGTTAACTTATTTAACAGAAGGTTGTGATTTTGAAGCTGACTCATACAGGATATACAGAGTGTAGTTTAACTAGGAACACTTTGTAGGCTTAAATCATGTCAAAAGGATCCATTAAACAGACTCTGTACTTGTCAGCGATGGAGACACTTTTAAAGTGGATAAGCCAGAATATATTTTTTGCAGGTGAAGATCCTGCAACAAAGCTGAGAAAAGGATGTTAAAAGAAAAGAAAAAAAAAAAGGGGGTTCCACGTGCTTTCCAAAAACTGTTCCTCCATTAAAATCACCATAGGGTGTTTAAGATGAATGCTTCACTGTATGTTGCTGTCTTGCATTGGCTCTGAATAACCCTGGAAAAAATCCTGGTTTGCTGTATGTGGTAGTTGTTTTATGGAAAGCATCCTGAATTCTTCCTGTGGACCTGCTACTGTCCTTCAATTTCACTGGAAACTAAAGCTGTTTCATCTCTGTTACAAATGGTATAATGGAAGGAAAGGAAGGGTAAAACTTTGGCAGGCAAACACAGTGAGAAAAAAATACAGGAAAAACACATTTAATTATATAGATCTTTCTCCATACAGAATCACATTTTGCTAGGAGGTCTCTTTGAGCTTCTCTATGAACAGACAAATGTGGATAAAGTGCATGCTATATACTAATCTACAAAGAGAAGGCTGGAGATTTTCAGGGGACAGATTTATTTTACAAATATATTAGTGATTTAGCTCTCTGGAGTTTTGTTAAGATCCCTCACTGTTATTATTTTGAAAAAGCTCTTCCTTTCAATCTGAGCAGCTCCTCTACTTCTTGAGTATTATGATGGCATTTAGCAGCAACAAAACAAAAAAAATTTTTTTTTTTTTAAAGTTAGGTTTTATCAGGACCCTTTTGCAAAGTCTGTTGAATCATTAAAACTTCAGTATGTTGGATCAGGTTTCTTGCCTTAATTTAAACAGAGCTCCTGCTAGCTTCAGGGGGAACTCTCCCTGAGAAAAGTATTGGACTTTGGCTTAGCTATTTAGTAAAACTCAGTTAATACCTTATAAACTATCCTGATACCAGAACACTAACAGAATGACTCCCATGAAAGAATTAGAGGAGAGAATAAGCTTGCTGAAAAAACTCTGGATTCATCAAACTGTTCTGTAGAAATGTATTGGTTCCAGTGATATCTTGTTTTGAAAAACAGTAAGAATTATTTAATTTTTAAAAATAAGCAAAGTCTATCTAGGTTTTATCTGAAATGTAGTCTTTATTACTTTATTTACCACAGAACTTATTCTTTATTTCAAAAGGTGATGCATTTTATATTTTGCTGTTAATTTTTATTACATTGTATTTTCTTTTATTTTTTATTATGTATATATTTTATTGTGTTATTCCAATTATACCTTTATATACTTTATAAAATTATGCTTTTTGAAACATAAGCTTTCAAAACTTGTACAATTTCCCACCTCTCACAGAGGAAATTCCTGGGAAAATCAAAACTCAGTCTTCTCTTCCAGTTTTAAATGTTCTTTTTAAACTTCTAAGTTTAATTTAGTTTAAGGTAAGCTTAAACTTTTAAATTTAAAAGTCAGAGTTTCTATCAGGTATATTTTTATCCAACATATGATGTCAATCCACCTAGACAGTGTAATCTATCATGGAAGCACTAAGACTTCTGAGCATTTCTTCAGCTCTCTGAGACATAATAATAGCTCTTATTTATATAATCTTTTGACTTTGCCTTCCCTTTTGCTTTGGTGGTAACAGAGTCTAACTCCAAGCAAACTTCCACCATCCATCCAAACTATGACTTCTTCATTTTAAGTGGACCCCTTCATACTGAGGAAATTGAAGTGAATTTTTTTTTCTATACTATCAAATATTTTGTTGGTATAACTCCTTTTAAAGATGATGATATCTGAAAACTTTTGTATGTTCTTACTAGTTTCTTTTAAATTAACTTCAAGAATTGTGGATCTTATGAATGTTTACAAATATCTAAAGGGCAGGTGTCAAGTAGAAGGGGCCAGTGTCTTTTCAGTTGTGCCCTGTGATAGGACAAGAGGTAATGGTAGCAACGTGAAACATGAGGAAACACCTCAACACGAGGAAAATCTTTTTCACTGGGAGAGTGACAGAGCCTTGGAACAGGCTGTCCAGAGAGGATGTGGAGTCTCCTTCTCTAGAGACTTTGAAGACCTGCCTGGATCTGTTCCTGTGTGTCATGCCCAGGGTGTTCCTGCTTTGGCAGAGGGGTTGGATGCAATGACCTCCAGACATCCCTTCCAACCCATACCATTCTGTGATTCTATAAATTTCTCCTTTCTGAAAATATATTCTGGGAGTGACTCTTCATGCTTTTTAATATGTTTTTGAAGTTCTGTGGTCTGTCAAATACGGTAGTACTGAAATTCTACATATATATTTAGTCTATCTCTAGGAAGGCAATGACCTCTGGGAGGTTTGGATCCAGACAGGCTAGAGATGTAGCTAAGTGATTCTCTGCTGGAACTTGTATGTCCCTTTAGTATGTACCTGATGCTTTTTAATTGTGAAATTTTAGCACAGGTGTTCCAACCTTACCTAGAATTTGTTAAACTCTACTTCTGTGTAAATTAAAGGAATGTGATCAAAGCCTGCATATAGTCTTTGTTTTAAGTGCTTCCTGCTATTATAGAAACTACAACTGTAACAAGATGTGTAATATGTATTGTGTGAGTACTTCTCGGGGAAATGTGTATTGGGTATACACAGAAGTATGATAACTCTTTTTAGTAAAACATCACAGAACACAATCAAAAAATGATTGCCGTTGCAAGGGACCTCTGAAGATATATGGTCCGACATCCCCTCCTGAAGCCAGATGCCAAGGACCATGTCCAGACAGCTTTTGAATTTTTGAATATCTCCAAGGGTAGAGATGAAACCACAACCTCTATGGGCAGCCTATGCCAGTGCTCAGTCACTCTCACAATGAAAAATTATTTCCTTATGGTTAGAGGAAACCTTCTGTGTTTCAGTTTGTGCCCATTGCCTGTAGCCCTGTTGCTGGGCACCACTGGAAGTCCATCCTCTTTGCACCCACCCTTCAGATAATTACATACATTGATAAGATGCCCCTTGAGCCTTCTTTTCTCCAGGTGAACAGACTGAGCTCTCAGTCTGTCCTCATATGTGAGATGCTCCAGTCCCTTCATCATCCTATCCGCTGCCCCCACCCTTGAACCCTCTTCAGTATGTCCATATCTCTCCTCTACCGAGGAGGCCAGAACTGGACACAGAACTCCAGGAATGGTCTCACCAGTGCTGATTAAAGGGGAAGAACCTGCCAGCGATACTTTTTCTAATGCAGCTGAGGATACCATTTACCTTGTTTGCAGCAAGGGCACATTGCTGGCTCAGGTTCAACCTCATGTCCATGATGCTTGGGTCCTTTTTCTTCCAAGCAAATTTCCAGCAGCTGCATTCTACATAGTATGGATAGATGGGTAATAACTCTTTTTTTTGGTGGAAATACATTATTTCCAAAGGCACACTGTAACATCAGGTATTAGGCATTTGGGTTGTTCTTAGTGAGTTCCTTACAAGGTTAGAGTTAAGGACATATCTTGCTTGTCTCACTTGAAGATTTAATTATGTTATTCATCTGTGTTATAGTTCAATTCTCCTGATCTTTCAAATGAAGGAAATAATGTCAGAAAATATGGGTGATCTCAATAGCCTAAAAAGAAAAAAAAAAACAAAACCCCTCAAACTGTAGAATATCATAGAAAGGTCAGGTATCATTACAGCTGATATGGCTAAACATGTTATCACTGGTCTGTAGTTAAGTAGGCTCTTGTTATATATCCATTATTTCAAAGTGGTCTACTTGTGATGTACATGCAAGGCACTATCCAGATCTACTTTTCTAAGCTGTTAGCCATGACTAGTGTATAATTTTATTCCAGAGTTACAAAAAACATTTCTGAGAATGATTTATTTTATAGTCGATGAAATAAGTTAGTCAAAAACTTAATTTTAGAACCAACAATATACAGTCTTATTGCAAGCATTTTCCTTTTCATTGGTGTAATATTGCTCATTAGCTGGGCTGCTGAACTGAGTAGGTTTTTTTGCATTCATGACTATTCTGTCATGTCACGTGATCATAAATAGGGTGGAAAACAAAGCAATGTGAGTTTATTGTATAATAATTTAAAATCAGAGAATAACAAAATCACAGAATGGTAGGGGCTGGAAGGAACCTCTAAAGATCATCTAGTCCAATCCCCCTGCCAGAGCAAGATCACCCAGAGTAGATCACACAGGAACAAGTCCAGGCAGCTTTTGAAAGTCTCCAGGGATGAAAATTCCACCATCTCTCTATCCAGTCTGTTCCAGTGCTCTGCTACTTTCACAGTGAAAAAGTAATGTTTATGATGCATTCAGTTAAAAAAACAGGGTGAGCTGACTGAATCTAACCACATGGTTTTGAAATTGTTTGCCTTTTCTCTAAATTGAAACTCATATGCTTATGCATGAAACATAGCTGAACTTAAACTGACTCTAAAAACATTATTACACATTCACCCCTTGTTTAGAGGATTGAAACTTAATTCAGAGAAGTGTGTTGTTGCTCTAGTTGAAGTTAATTAAACTATATCATATTTTCATATGTTCCTGTCTAGATAACACCAAATGTATAAATGCTCTTCTTTAAAATAAACTTCTAACTACATTATAAATATTGCTCTCAGATGCTCCTGGGAACACCAGTCAGATTGTGGTCCTTGTGCTCTGAGTAGTAGTTATTATTCCACCTTGCTGCCTCTCCCTTAGTATTGTTGCTGACATTATCTCACAAAATTTTCTTTGATTAGTTGCAGTCAAAGCAGAGTTGGAAAACAGAACTTGGTTTATACCTGTTGAACAAAACCTCACCATAAAGGAGAATGAAGTAGAATGTCAGTGTGAGAGACAAGGAGAAGATCATGGCTCCCTTTAGGCTTTTCAGTACACCACTTAACTGCTGCAGTGTTCAAACAGACAAATAGTCATGAAGGTAGAACTCATTTTGCCTACCTTTAGCCATCTAAAATTAGTAAAACTGGGACTGATCTCATTCTGGGCTTTATGAATTGCCAACAGGGAGAAAAAACACCTTTAGAGAACAATTATCCTCATCCTAAGTGGCAAACCTGAGCTGTCTGAGGGTACTGCATTTGGAGGTAGATTCATCTTTTCCTGATGACTCTAAAGTACCATACATCACTGGCTCAGATTTAAATGTTCAACTCCTAGACATCTAAACCAAAGGCAGATGAATCCTGCATGAAAAGTTAATCAGTTTTACTGTACCTGTCACGCTCACAATTATGTATATATATATGTATACTCAGAGTAGTGTATCATTCAGTTTTGGGCCACTAGATACCAGAAAGACAATGAGGTGATGGAGTGTGTCCAAAGAGCAATGAAGCTGGTGAAGGGTCTAAAGCACAAGTCTTATGTGGTGCGGCTGAGAAAACTAAGGTTGCTTAGTCTGAAGAAAAGGAGGCTGAGGGGAGATCTTATCGCTCTCTATAACTACCTGAAAGGACGTTGTAGTGAGGTGGTGTCAGTCTCTTCCCAAGTAACAAGTGATAGGATGAGAAGAAATAGCCTCATGTTTTGCCAGTGGAGGTTTAGATTGGATATTATGAAAAATTTCTTCACAGGAAGGGTTACTGAGCACTGGAAGAGGCTGCCCAGGGCAGTGGTTGATGTATTTAAAAGATGTGTAGACATGGTACTAAGGGACACGGTTTAGTGGTTTAGTGGTGTTGGACTTGGCAGTGTTAGGTTTACAGCTGGACTCGATCATAAAGCTCTTTTCCAACCTAAACAACTATATGACTCTATGATCTTTGACCCTATTGTGGACCAATTCTCTGGTAGTGGACTATTGTGTGATCCTCTGAGCAAGTGGCATGGTAATTATTTCCCTCCCAAATATAGTGTCCTGCTCCATGCCAGGTAAAGACAGCAGTCTTTGGCTGGTACTGTTTCCTGAATTGTGTCCAGCCTTTGCACTGGTGAGACCGTGCAATAGTCATGCCATGAAGCACAAAAAAGTTTGTACAGTACCAGTGCTTGAGCCCATGATCCAGACAGTTACCATTTTATGTTATATAAGCTCTGTTGTTTCCTGGGTACCTGTTGTTGTATATAGGCACTGTTGTTTTTCCCGTAACTTGGAATTACCTAGTATTTTGAAGGTCAAATCATTTTACAAGAGAAATTAAGGCAGAAATGTCCTTAATATTCTTTCCCAAGATTGGGGGAGACCACCTCTTTCATGTTGTCCAGTTGCAGCTAGAAGAGCTTTAAGTCCCCCAGATCCTCAGCCAAGCTGTATGGTATGCTTGCCCCTGATGCCCTGATGGGGTTTGATTTCTCAGCTGAAAAGAGGAATGGTTGATTGTCTTTGTCTCTGTTTCATTTTTAAGTTAAATAAAATATGATGAAACTCTCTTCTGGTTCTTCAAACCCTCAGTATTTTAGAATGCTTGGTATGGTCCTTTCAGAAAGGAAGAAAATGCTCTCATTGCTGACCATCTAGGAGGCTGTGCCTCTCTTCTGTTTTAGTACCATGGTGCCTTAGCTCTTCAAGCATGTGCAAAATAGTCCATCTGTGGTCACTCAATAACTATGCAATAACCTCCCTTTCTCAGAGTTCTTTTGCAGGCTGCTCTCTGTTTATGCAAATGCTGGTTTTCAATATACGGAGCTCTTGCCTGGCTCTGCTCATTTCCAGTTTCTAATTTATTTACCTCTTTCTCTTTGCTTCTCACCATCTCAAGGATGCTCTTATTCCCCCTGCCCTGAATATTTCTCTAAGTCTTGCTGGTCCTGATTTTATTCTTCTCATGCAGTATAATTTTACTTTGGCTGATTTTGTTCTAGGATTACAAAGTAAAAGGTTCTTTACCACTGTCTGTATTCTCATCCTACCTTTACAGGGCTTTTTATGCTGTTGAATAATTAATATTTGCTAAAGTCCGTATTGGAAATGCTGGAAAAAGGTTAAAATATGTTAATAAACCTGAGAAAAATACAGAGGGAAGCATACTTAAATGAGCTATGCTAAAATGCTATTCATATATCAGAGTACTGTCCTAAAGAAAGTAGATAAATATAGATATAGATGTATAAAATTGATGTCAGTTTTATGCCTAAATATACTGTGATTGAATTTCCTGATTTATCCAAGTTAAAAAGATTCTATATGCTTTCTATGAGGCTGTAGAAAAGATTACAGATTTTTTTTGAAGGGTGTTTTTATTAGATGTTATGAGTTATCCCTAAGTGAATATGATTATGTTCTTCTGCAGGAGTAAAATTAAGTTCTTATACTGTGTTCTGGTGATGCAGATGGTGAATTTGTCTACCTGTATTTTGGTAATTAGTAGTTTCACACAGTTAAGCCAGAGCTTTCTATCTTTGATAAAGGCATTTTTTAATCTATTTCCTTCCCTTTCCAGTTCAGGCAGTTTGCTAAAATACTGCCAGACTTCATGGTCTGTGTGACTGATGAAATGAGCTTCCTAAATATAATTTAAGGCATTAATGATAAATGAGAGCTATTTTTATCTGCTTTTTCAGAAGTTTGAATTGTTTTAAACAATTAAGATACCTAAAAACTCTATCTGTGTCTTCCCAGGATCAAGATATTTAGAGAAAAGGCTCTAAATCATCAAGTGAGTTTTCCATTTCCTACACTGCATATATCTTAATGATCTTTCCCGAGTTTTTCTTGCTCTTTTCTCTTTAAAAGACAGAATCTTTCTCAAAACATTTAACTGTGAATAGATAGTCATCAAACAACAGTGCTTTATCAGAAGCTATGTCCCTTGTCATTTTTCAAGTGCTAAGGTCTTTGTGCTGTCCTAATCACAGATTCTCACCTATATTAACAAGCATTATGGATTGTATTTGGCATTGTGCTGGTTCCTTATATAAAGTCTCACCATGAAATGAGAATAGAGAGAAACACACAATTTTCTATAAATATATGATCTAAGGAAATCGTTTGCTACCTTCTTCTGTGGCAAAACCCTTTATCTTTTGCCTCCTTTTTACCAAACACATCTTCTCAGCCAGTAATAATTTGACTAACATCTACTTTTTAATTAAATGTTGTAACATTTAGGAAGATGCATGCTAATCTGAGCCTCAGATCTGCAGCCCTCAGCTTTACAAGATGCTGCTCCAGCAGAGGCTGTAAAGCTCTCGATAAGAGGGGTAAGGAGCAAGGTGCAGGTCCCACAGCGATAACCTCCTGACTCCAGCATTATAGGTCTTTCTGCCAGAATTGAGTTCTACATCTTCCTCGATTGGTTATTGTCACAAATGAGTAATGGATGCACCCTGCCTGTGTCCCCAGGTACATGAGCCAGTCCATCAGGCCATCGGGAAGCACAGCTGCCAGCTGCAGGGGCAGGCAGATAACAGGCAGACCGTGAGAGAGCTGTTAAAGGCGCCGTAACTGTTGGGACACAAAAAGGGTACCTGCAGCTCTTCTGAATAACTACCTGCCCATGACTGCTCCTCACACTGCTTAGAGTGGGCATTAATCAAGCTGTTCCCTGGGATCAGCTAGGAGATCAGATAAAGAGGTACAAACAAATCAAAAGCAGGGAGGTGGCTGGAAAATCCATGGCATTCTGGTCATGCTTAGGTTATTTTATTTTGTTTTATTTTTGAGGTAGGGGAAATGTTCAGAATGCCCTCTTCACCCTGGGAATTACTGTTAAAAACATATATATGTATATCCATACATATGTATGTATATAATATAGATAATTAAACCTTGCAAAATTGTCTTGTTACAAGCTAAGCAACAAAATACACGACTTTTCTTTGCAGCAATGTTAACAAAAGAGCAAGTGGCATTTTAGTAAATCTGTCAGAAAATTGACTCATGCTGACCGAGAAGTGAGTAAGAAGGTAAATAAGACTGTGTTTTAATTTATTAACCATGTTCCTTTGAAAGAGGTGTGATTTACATTGCAATCGCTGGTGTAAAAGTTTGATTGGAGGTTTCCTAGAGCGTACATGATCAAGAGAGTTTCTGTTTAACATCTCAGGTATATTTGAAGGTCAGCTCAGTTTCTAAAAGTATCTAACTTAGATAAATGGTCCATATGTCCCTCCAGAGGAGGAAATTTGTAGTATTACACTGCCTAACATAATAGTATCATTAAATGTATTTTGGGAAATTCCTTTTTGTTATTATGTTGATTCTTGGAATAATAATGATTTGCTATGCAAAACTCAAGAAATGCCTTCAAAAGCATATAACTAGAATCCACATTAATATTAGATTTTCTAAAGAACATAACTTTTGATTAATAATCTCAATAGAAGTTGGTCAAGTTTCCGAAATGGATCAGAAGCCAACTTCTCAGAGAAAAGCAATAAGAAATGTCATGTATAAAGCTCCTTTAGTATCAAGTCATAAATATCACTATGCATATATGTGTAACTGTATCAGCAATAGTATATTTCTGTAGGATTTGACTTGTCCCATGAACTTGGTAGAAAGCACTATACAACACTTTTTCATGCAGAAGGTGGTGGCTATATTATATAGCAGTAAACATATTTGATATTCCTCTGGATGAAAATTGCAAAGGGATTTTTGGAATATAAGGAGTAAACTCTCAAATTGTCAGGGTTTCATACAAGTAACTCATTGTCTGTGGGAGAGGAGGGTGAATGAGAGACCAGATGGAAGAACAATCCAAAAAAGTAAAAATGGCATAGTACTTGAATGTTACTACTCAAAGTTTCAGAATTACAAAAGAGTTTATTTATGCCTTTTTTTTTTTTTTTTTTCTGTGTGGCTCAGAGCTATTCTGCACTCAGTATTTTCTTTAACTATTGTTTCAGAATGGTCAACTAAAAAGAAAGTAATTGTAGAAGTTCCTTAGTTCCTTCAAAGCAGAGCATTTACAATAGTTCAAGGTAGAGTTCTCATGAACACAGGGTTTAAGTTCTGTGCTATTTTTTCCTTCAAAGTCTTTTTTCTCAGTTGGTTTTAACTCTGTTGCTCTTTGGCTATTTGGACTGTAGTTTTATACAGTCTTGTTTGAAAGAACTTGTTTTAGAAAAAAAATAATCAGTAAAGATTGTTCGGCAATTCTGTGAGTAGGTTTGATGATAAAAAATAGCGTTTCTCTGGAAGGCAAGGAAACTAGTTTGAGATCAGACCTAAGGGTTCTGTATGGGGCTTTAGGTCCTCCTCATTGTGAGGACCTCTAGCAGGCACACAGACAAGCTTTGCCTCCACAGAGCTCCCTGAGACTGTTAACAAAGCTTTTTCATTTTACCTGTCTGTCCATGGTGCCAGACAAGCAAACATGGAGAAGCTTGTTCACACTTGTTATTGTTCTTTTCTGCAGTGATGCCAAGATTGTATGAAAAGGGTAAGGAGCAGTTTATCTTGGACTAGGAGTGAGGAGGGTGTAGTAGTCCATGGAGCCAGGTGGGATTTTAGAAGAAGGGATGAATATAGTAAGATATACCTTCCTCTATCGGAAGACGGAAACACAAAGGGTGAATATACAGGAAGGGAAACTGTTGCAACATACCAAAGGAAAAGTATATATTCTCCCATTAACCAGAGGTTCCACCTAGGAGTGCCAAGTGGAAGTCTGAATTCATACACTGTGGTGATATTATATATATAGATCATACTGAGTTAACAGGCCTTCTCATCTTCTAAATTTCCCTTTGTTAAGCACCTTATTGCATTAAGCCCCAGGCATGTTGAGGTGAACAATCTGAAAAAAGGAATTTATAGCTATGTGCAGAGATGCCCCTCTCCCCACCAATTTACCTACAGTGACTGTGATTCTATTCAAGGTACCCACTGGAAAAATGAGAATTGCAGAAAAAATATGTTCTGAGATAAGGTCTTTGTGGCAGATGTGGAGAGAGAAAGCCATCGGGGGTGCTGCTCATCTGTACCAACTGTGACACTATGAATTCCTTCCTACCTTCAGTTGATCTATTTCTTGTGTACGTGCAATCATGCTTCTGCAGCAAGAGATGCAGCATCTCTGCAAGCAGCACCTTCCTTCACTGCACATTCATTTTTTGAAGTGAGTATGATGAGCTGTTGTTCGGCAATGAAAAGTCTGGCTCATCAGACCAGTGTATGTAAAATAGAATCAGATTTTGTGTATCAGGTTTAGCTTAACTCAAATCTTTGGCTGTTTACTGTTACCAGAATATTGCTGGGTACTCTTCATCCTGGCCGTTGTCCCCAGTAGGCTGCAGCACTGGGGAAAATAAGACCAGCTCTGTTCAGTATATATGCTTGGGGTTTGATACTGCTACCTGTGGGGTCAACTGGCATATTAATTTAAAACTAGTAGGCTGATAATCAAAGTGCTGAAAGAAAAAGACATTATGATAAATTATTATTTTAAGATGGGGTAATGATTTAGGGGCACAGCTAATATTCTGAAAAAGTAGTTACTCCCGTTTAAGAGAAAAAGTCTTACAAAACACCACAGTCAACAGAAATAAATAAAGGGAAGAATGAATCGTGTCAAACCCAGTTTTATTTTCCAGGAGCTGTTTGTTCATACTGAGAATGATACAAAATTTTCTGAGGGTCTTTACATTAATTCTGCTCAATTTTAATTTGTGCTTTAAACAAACAAAGAAACGAATAAATCCTTCTAAGATCAATCTACTGTAGCGAGTCATAGAAAAGAAACCCCAGGAAACAGCAGTTTGCCTTACAAAACTTGGAGCACTTTTCAGCATTTCCAAATAGTGGAAGTGGATTGCTTGCTGGACCTAACAGGTAATGTTAACCCTGGAATTGAAGGGAAATAAAGCACAAGGGGAAATCACACAATGTACCCTGATCTGCAATAATTTTTGTTGATCATGCTGTCTTCCTTTTTGCAAAGATATTAAGAGCTGAAATGTTGGTTTCTGCACAAGTGTTTATAGGGTATTCTTAGTGTTTAAATGCTTTTTCTAAGAATATGGAAATGTTCTTCTGTGTATTGTCTCTGCAAAGTGTGTTTATTTTAATATTTGACATATGCAAAATTCAGCTTTGGTGGTTATATTACAATCTTAACATAATAATAATATTTACCCCTACCATGAATTCACTTTTTAGAGTTTCCCATTGCCTGGGTACTAACGTCTCTGCTGTGCTTGAAGCACAGCCACAGAGAAAGTTCTTGTTAGAATTTAAGATGTGAGGATCCATTTCTGCCTAACAATCTCCTACTCCTGCATTCCCTGAAGTGTATCCCATCTGCTTTTGGGAGCTCTCATTGCAATATGCAGTGATTGCAGGATAAGCACACCATTTTCCTGTCAATACTTTCCTATTAGCCTCCTGGATCCATACATCATCGTCTTGCTGGCCTGCAGTTTGCTTATCTTTGTCTCTGAGGCTGCCTTTGATTTATCTAACACCCAGGTTAATGAGGCATGGAGCCCAGGGTGGCTCCAAGGATAATGCACTCCTGTATAAAAATGCTTAAGGAAGGATCAAGTGATAATCCATTCTAGACTAAAAGGCCTAGCTCTTCAACAAATGTTGTATTTCTTAATTGCTAAGCTAAGACTATAATAGCTCCCTGTTAAGCTACTGCCATCAGTAAACTATACACGCTAACTATATGAAATTTACAAAAGAACTGAAAATTAGATTTTAATTTGTGTTCCAAAAAAGGCAAAAAAAGTTCATTTCTTAGGAACAGTTATCACCATTATTTGACAGTATTCTTATGCAAAAATAAGTTAGCTTTAATATTTAATTTACAGTAATAGTTTTATATTCCCTCACTGGGACCTATGTTTTTCTAAAGACAAAAATAACAGAAGCTAGAATGTTACTGTGGCAAGGATAAATCAAACTAGCTATTTCAATAATGGAGGTAATTACAAAGTGTATATATCTTAAATGTACTGAGTGGTTAGGGGTTGTTTAATTAACATAAAAATTTCAATATCATCAGCAAGTGCATTGGTATCACAAAAGCATTGTTAGAAATGTATCTTAAAATAGTTATGCCATTCTCTGTTCCTAGCCAGTACATAAGGCTACATATTTTTACTTCCTATTTCTGCTAATTATCATCTCACACAGAAACATTTTAATGAAAGCAAGGTGAAGCTCCAAGTGAGCTATCAAAGCCATGTTTATTTGTTTATTTTTTAAGCTCTTTACTGCATATTACTCTGATGTCTGTTTTGGCACTTTTTTTTTTGGTTGTTTTGGTTTGTTATGCTTGGTTGACCTTCATATTACAAATCTGCTATGGGCTCCTGAAATAGATGTAATGTATAATCATTTAGAAAATGACATAGCACCAAATAATGGGATCATTTCTATGGGATTCTACACTCATATTTTGGAGTAAAAGCCACATACAAGCAAGGCTTTCACCAGTGTACCCACCACTATCTACAAGGACATAACCCAGGTAGTAAGTTCCTTAATGGTCACTAATCTCCATTATTGAGATTAAGTCTGGGTTTTGATTACGTGACATTATTAACGGTTGTTATTGAGATGTAAATGATCTTCTGCTGGTTATTTAAGACACATGAAGGACCTAGTTTAGAATGAAAATCAGTTATTGATTATTCCAACAATTAGCAAAATAAATTTTGGCACCTATCTTAACATTTTCAGAAGTCTTAAATTTTTTTTTTGCTAAAACTGACTCAAGCAGTTAGATAGATATATTCCTTAGAAATCTTTAAGATGTTTTGAAAAAGGAAACCAAAGGTAAACAAACATTGCCATGTTCTTTGTGGTCTTACCTGCTGTGGATTATGGTCAGATGCAGTGGTCTATACAGTTGAACACTGTGCTCCATGGTTCTTTAGTATTCAAGACAAGTTTGGAGAACAGATCACCAACCCGTTTGTTCTGCCTTCTTTTTTGAAACTTCTATCATTAGATGAACATAATCTGTCAGTTACAGAGTTCGTTTCTTGTACTTGCATTTCTTTCCTGAGACAACCTGAGATTGGAGGCAGTCTTTTCAGACACGCATTGTTATTTAGAAGCACCTCCTAATGGTACTGATAGCACAAATATTAGCAAAATGCATTTCCCTATCTCCACTTGCAGTGTAGAGTGTGCTAGTTTATCCCTAGATTTTTTAACTAAAAAGTATCTCTTGCATTTTTCACATGGAATAGTGCTGAGAAATCTTTAGAGATTACACACACTGAAAAGATCACATGGCTCTGCTACATAATTTGTTGGCAAAATGATACAAATACCTGCTACAACTAAGCTTTGTCCTCTCTTTCTATGGTGTAAGCTCCAGCCAATGAAAAGTGGTAGGCACTAAACTGAGATGCATGCTTTCTAGTTATAATTTCACTGTTTGGGTCCCAGTGATACTTTAATATATATAATATTTAGGTAGGGAAATGGCACAAGCAGCTTGGCTGGACTGCTAAAACTCATTAGTTAATATGCTGTCTGTAGATGGTACTGAGCTCACTGAAACTAATACTGCAGTCATGTGCTGTCTTTTGTTTCTATATCCTTTCAGGATCCTCCACGCCTCAGATAATATTATGTGGAAAATTATCTGCCTACGCACCACAGTTTGAAAATGGCTTTTGGAAAACTCTTCCACACTGTGGTATTTCAGTTTAAAAGTACTTTTTAAAATTAGCAGGTAATAGCAGAGGGTTGGCATTTTCTAACAGTGACTTTTTCTTGAATGTCTATCTCTGTCTTACTACTTTTTTTTTTTTTCTTCCATGCTCTCTCAATCCTTCTGTTCAGATACAGGGAAAGTACCCACTGATTTAAATGAGTTTTATACCCTCTTGCTATGAATCCCTGTCATCAGTTCAATGTCTGATCATCAGGAGGGATACTTCTCTTTTAAGACATGAAAAACTGCATTGTTTCTGACCATAGAGAGATTTCATGAATGGGTTTTTACATCAGATTTTCTATCAGTCTTTAGGTCCATTAAACTTATGATGCCAGTTTGGTTGTTTTGTTAGGGTTTTTGTTTGCTAATCAGTGTAATAAGAGATGAGCAGCAACTCTTGCTGTGTGATTATTTTTTAGCTTTTCTAACATAGGGGTTAAATGTTAACTCCCATTATGAGTATTTTGAAACACAGAAAATCTAATGGTGTCAATACATGCTCATGTATTGACACCATGCTCTAGCTAGAGGGTGCAGTGTCAGATCTTAGGCTGTGCCTAGCTTAGGCTCTAGCTAGGTGGTGTGGTGTCAGGTCTTAGGATGGACTTCATGATCTCAAAGGTCTCTTCCAGACTCTATGATAATTCTGTGTAATTCTGTGTAATATATGTTGAGATATAATGGTAATCAAAATACAAGCATAAAAAGTTTGCCCTTATCAAATTTAAATGATAATTGGTTTTTTAGATCCCAAAAGCAAGACATATATGCCAAAACACATTAACAGATATTCACCATTAAAAAAAATCTTTAAAGAATTAGATACATAATACAGCCATAGCTCCAGTGAATAACCAGGCAATTAAAAAAATTAAGTATATTTTATTTTCTCTGTACATCACCCAGTAACTATTGATTTCTTCAGATGTTCTCCTTCAAGCAGAGTTTTCTGGTATATCTTCAGAACAGCAGCAGAGCTGTTGTTTGATTCATGTTCAGCCCAACTACCTTGAGGTTTCCAGTAGATGACCTGGGATAGGAGTAATCACCTGTATGGTAACTGCAGAAAAACATGCAACTGAAGAGGGAAATGATCTCCTGGAAGTGCCTATTTTTGTCCATGAATACATAGGAGGAGTAGCACTCCTTGCTAATGTAAAGGTCGGGTTTCTGGGCCTTTCGGGTGATCTTCCCAGCACACCCATTCCTGATTTACTTAAAAGAGTTTCCAGCCAAGTGCAACTAGGACACTATCCTCCAGAAATAAAACCCTCACACCAAATGCAGTTAACTGAAAAAGAAGAAAAAAAAAAGAATGTCCAATCATATTTCATAATGCCTCCAGCAATACAGTGGCAATTCAAATTCACTGCCCTTGCTTCCCAAATGTCACTATAGATGGAACCACATTTAAAAAATGCATATACCTTTGGGGGTGTGGTTTTTTCAGTGAAGGATGTCTCCTGTTTTAGGACTTGCATTCCTCTAGACAAATTTTCTGAAGAGCTCAACACTTCACCATTCCATAGGCAGCACAGCATCCCAGCTCCACCAGTCTCCTTTTCTTTCCATATGTGCTATGCCAGCACCAGCAATACATATATCTACTCTTCAAAAGCACACTCCAGTGTGATTTCTGACCTCTGATTGCAAGTAAATACTATTTCCCTCAGATTTTCCCATAATGGGAATGTGTATGATGTGTTATTTGCATATAGAAAAGTGTGAGTCTGGAGATAGGAATATGTGAGTGAATGCAGTTTTGTGGCACTGAAGGCAGGCCATTGTGGAACAGAGTCTATAGATGAAGACATATTATGAAATATAGATATGTGTCCTGCTCCCTGTTGAGTTACCAACCTATGGACTGTGAGGCAAACACTATCTCCCTTGCTTGAAACAGCATCTGCTAAACAAAGCAATTGCACCTGCAAATATCACCTGATAGAATAATTTTAAGAGAGATTTGTGTATCTTGCATTAATAATAAATGTGAAGAAAAGCCTGATATTTTATTTTATAAAAATAAAGCACACCAGTGTATACTCAAGAAACATTCATAATAAGTGTCAATTTTAGGAAAAAAATCCCTAATATTGTTTAAAGTATTAGAGGAGTGTTTTGCTTGAATAACTGCGCAAAAAAAAAAAAAAAAAAAANAAAAAAAAAAAAAGAATCACTTTCAGTCCATGGCTCCTCTTTGGGGACATTCTTAAATCGAACCCCAGTGAGTCTACAGAATGTACTCTGTACCTTACTGTTACCTAAGATGACTGATAAGATTTGTGTAACTGGCTGTCATGACCACAGACATCCAGGGCTGGCTAAGAAAAACGTGAATGGGGTAGATCTGAGTGGCCTAGGTGCCTCAGGCTGTTTGGGTTCCTTTTCCTTGTGGTGAAACAAGAAGAGCTTGGCTGCAGAAAACATTGCTTCTTGTGCACAGTCACGCAGATGGCTACAGAGGCAGGTAATTCATATACATATATCTCTCATCTTTCCTAGTTTAGCGGTCCCTAAGCGGTGAGAGGAGCCATTGACATTGCTTACATTACTCTGTTCTGTTGTGTTTTGTCTGTAACACAACCACAGAAGTGGAGTGGTGGTTTTTGTTGTATTTATTTGTTTATTTTTTGTTTTATTTTGTTTTTAACTTTTATTATTATTATTTTTGCTTTGTGACTTTATTTTTTTATTATAACAGTGCAGACTTATATAAAATACTGTCA
This sequence comes from Chloroceryle aenea, assembly GCA_013399075.1. Lineage (NCBI taxonomy): Eukaryota > Metazoa > Chordata > Aves > Coraciiformes > Cerylidae > Chloroceryle > Chloroceryle aenea. The sequence continues at coordinate 209,170 of VWZY01004829.1, read as the reverse complement.
GTGACTAATTTTATATATCTATTCCACACAGAGTATGAGCAAATGAAATTTTTCATGCAAAACAGTGAAATGCAATGCACAATCTAATGTTTAATTAGATTTTGGCCTAAATTAAATACACTGAGAATAACTGACTTAAATCCATATGAGAAGAAAGAATATCTAGGGGTAATCTAATACAACTTCTTGTTGCTCTTATTGCTCCATTTATTAGATAGCTTTGGAGCAAGGACACCACTTGGAAAAGGAGAAAGTAATTTAAGAAGTCCAGATCTTAAATGGACCATTTGGATGAGAAATTTTTTAGTTCTTTCAGCAGCTCAAGTCCTGCTTTCAAGGAAAACTGCCGAACTCCATTCTGCCAACTGTCATACACTGAATTACACCCAACACTGTATTCCAGCAAACCCCTGGTTTATCGAGTTCCTAGCCAGACACAATTAAGTGCAAAATGTCAACCATGCTGAAATAAAAGATGCCTTTCTCTCACTAGCAAGTGAAGCCCATGGGACCCTGAAAGAGGAAGAGAGGAGCATCCGTACACCCAAGCTATTTTGGGGTCTATATTTATCTTGTCTGGCAACACAGCCAGATACTCTGATGAGAAAAGGGTTAAGGAGATACTTTGGCTAATGAGAATAAAGACATTTGCCAGCAATGCTGACATCTACATCAAAAAAAGCTAAATTACGGGCTTTGGATGAGAACACAGATTTTGTAGTAGAATGACAATTTCTGAAGTGAAAATGTGGGGGGGGGTTTCGTGAGTTCTTCTTCCTTGGAAGATATAGTAACTTTCTGATATGTGACTGTTCTTTTCTCAGCTTTTCTGTTTTTCACCTGTCTGGTTTAGCCCTTCTTTTACCATGTTTATCTGCACCTGAAGGAGGTGGGAGGCACTGTGTTAGAGTCCTGAGTTCTCCACCAACTACACAGAAGGATATGTAAATCTAAATTACTGGAAAATATACTTTAGCCGGTGAGATAAACTGACATAATTGGTAAAATCATGAAACCTTTTCTCTTTTTCAAAAACAACCAGCATGCAAGTCATCATGAGATTTCACTGAGTAATGACTATATTTGGTGATCAAGGTTGCTTTGTTTGAGCAAGATGAGGAGGAAGAGAGGAGCAGGAAGAGAAAGGCTAGGTCACTTTTCTCATTCCCCTTTAATCAGCTAAAACTGACACATAAACAGAACAGCTGAACTGAAAGAGTTGCAAATCTTTTTCATGGTAATGCTAACAGCTGAGTTTCACAAAAGAATGATGTTTTAAATTATTTTTCTTTTTCTAGCTGAAATAAAAATGAACAGAGGCATTTTTTCTAAATGGAAGTTATACACAAGAGCTTCGGGTGTTTGGTCATAAAATAGATGTATTTTTATTTTATTTTCTCTTTCTCCCTTTTCATTGACAAAATCAAAAGCAAGAAAGAGTGATAAGATCATAGGGATGAGGAGGGAAAAAGAACAAAACCACAAAATCTTTTACAGTTACTTTGTTCATCAAAAACATTCTCCAAAAATTTTCAGCTGAAAGCAATTTGATTGCATCTTTTATTTACTAGCAAAAAGTCTTGCTTGTAAAAGATAGAGCCCCTTCCAAAGGTCTTAAGACTGAAGTAGAAAGTGTGTAGTCAAAGCACTAGGGAACTTCTATATTTTTCTGCTGAATAATATATGTCCCTGTATGGGTACACCAAAGTAATACATAAAATATTTTTAAAAGAGATGTATTTAATAATTATAATATTTATTTATTTATTAAATATATGTAGAAAAGAATATTTTCTGAGCCCCCAAAAGCACACTGATGTGTCTTGCTTCTTCTCTGGTCTGAATCTTTCTCTTCAGGTATTGGCTTGCTCGTAAGTGTTGCCTTCAGCTCTGCAATCATAAGAAGTTGCATTAATGCAGTTTCTGCGAACTAGAGGACTAAGCCTCCAACATGTAATAAGAGTATGTGGATTCAAACCCTGACTGTGCCACTGAGTCATACTGAGCCCTGTGGCCTGAGGTCTAAGCAGTCAGATGAGAACACTGTTGTAGGAAATGTTGGGTTCAGCAGATGTAAGAGAAATTCCCTGATTCTAAAAAAGCTGATTACTTCCTCATCAGTATTAGAGGAAAAACTTGAAATTTCAATCTTTCCCCAGTTTGAGAGTGCCTGACTTCCTTGAAGCAACTTTTGAATGGATAATTGAATCAGCAGCAATGAAATGCTGTGCTACATAACTTTTCTTTGTTTTATTTCCCTTTTTCCCTAATTACATTTTAGAGCATCCATAAATGAGTGTGCTCTTCCTTTTTCCCTTCTGGTCCTTTTCTCTCTTTATAAAAATTTAGAACAAGGATGATTTTTAAAGGTGATATTTTACTGCCTTTAGTTATTAAAGCCAACAAAAACATTGGACAGATCTAATCTACCTTTCTTTTATACTTTTATAACCATTTTATGTTTCTTTCAGCTCTAAGTGGATATACACAGCAAAATTTCACTCAAAGCTATTTAATCTTCTTTTCTAGGAGCTATTTGGACCTCAAATATTAAGATCCAAAGTAGGCATAAGTGGAAATAGCAAAAACTATGTCTAAATTAAATGGGTTGCTTCCTGGCAAAGTTCATAGACAGAACACGTTAGGAGCTGGATCCATTATGCAGATGTAAAAGTACAAAGCTAACGTAATGCAATGGATGTTATCTGTAGCACTGTGTTACCTTAATATTTCCACTAGTTAAGATATCCGTTTGATTAGTCTGAAGATGTCACATTATCTAGTAATGCTAAATATACACTAAAATGAGGAAAGCTATAGGCATGATTGAGCTGTGATAGCATATGGTTTGTACAGTTACTGGCCTCTTAAGAACGTAACTTCCAGCTGGGCTCTGTGTAACATAAGAAACAGGGATATCACATTTCCCCCATCTCTGCTTCTGGCAGGTGTGTGCTAGAGACTGACTGCTAAATACTTTGTAATTAGTATGCCTTGGAGCAGTCACTGTCATCTTACATCTGTAACTGGAGTGAGGGCACTGTTAGCATGACTGCATTCATTCTTTAGCATCCCAAGCCTATAGACCTATACAAGGAAGCCTGAAGGATCAGTGTTTGACACATGAACCATAGGCAGACCTCAGAAATGTATCTAATTTTACCAGTATCTGACTGCACTATTGTAGTAAGATATATTATTCATGGACAAAAATGAACTGCTATTTGAGGATAGAAAAATCTTATATATTCTGCCAGTTTTAAATGTCAATGTCTAACTGAAGATTAAGTAGTTTGAGACAATTAATAACTGTATTTTAGATTTTCAAAACTATTCTTGCACTACATGAACTATTGTCATATTTCCCAGTGTCCATTAAAACATCGGTATCAGCTTTTAAAGTGTGTGAGATGAAGGCACAAAGAGAGAAAGGTAAATTTGCTACTAAGATATAAAATTAAACAATCTTCTAGAAATCTGTAGCAGTACCTATGGCCTTTGCTTTCTTTACTAGATCCCAGGCTTTTTTAGAAGGAGTATGTAGGTGTTCCTCATGATGTTTTCATTTATTTCCTCATGATGTTTTCATTTATTTAATTTTATTTATTTAACATAGTCCTCCCTTATGGGGTAAGTATGACTGAAAGATACAATCATTCCATTTTGACAAATTGTTGGACTTTATTTTCTCTTGGTTTAATCCACAATACCTATTTTAAAACCTCCTGTACTGATCAGAAGCCATATGCCACAAATACAAATGAGCATTTAGGCAGCAGCCACCCCTCTTGCAAAATCCAGAGGAAAGCTTCCCACCCACAGCTGCTCCGATCACAGAGACATGTAGATTCCACTTGAAGATCATGGTCTTTACAGGTAGAAGATTTAGTTTTAGTTTTGAAATCAGTCATATAGAAAGAGGATCTCAGAAACAAATGGGTCCTATTGTGTTCTTCAAATACACTTCAAATGTTATTCTGAAACGAATTTGAAACACTAAAGAGCTGGTATTGTGGGACTTGACAGCTAAACATCTTAACAGGTAGATCACCACTTTCTTCACTTTTCTCCAGAAAGGTTTTATGTCTCTTGTGCGCATTCTAATCACCACCAGACATGGGCTTTTGTCTTGGGTTCCTTAGATCCCACTCTTAGAGTGACTTCTAATCAAAGAACACAGTCCTCAGTTCATTTTTCCAATGGCTAATGAAACTGTTATCTGTAGCTGTTATCCAGGAGTTAATCCAACTGATAAAAAGAAATGCTTTGAGGGAGATCTTGTCTGACTAATTTTTATTTAAACCTTCTGGTGTTTAAAAAAACAGCCTTCTTAAATTAAATTCTTACATGGTCACTAAGAAAAAAAAAAAAATACTGATGTTTCTCAGAAAATGTGAAAGACTCTTAAAATGGTTCCTAAAAACTAATCACTTTATTTACATTTGAAAACACCTCAGTTAGGTATCCAACTTAAATGGCTAGGATTCCTCTTTGCAGCAGGATGTATCAGGCCAGATTAGTTTCATTTAGGAGGATCAGCTTGCTAGACATCTAAAACATGATAACTGGAATGCTATACATGCAAATCCTGGAATCTAGTTAAATCCTGCTTTTGTTCCTTCACATACCTGCCTCAAGCTCTGGGAAACTGGTACACTTCTGTTTATATATAAAGAACCTGCTATCAGAAGTCTTTTCTCTGTGCTTGAACTTTTTTACATGTCAAATAAATTCTTAAGGTTCACTTTGTTAAATTAAATACATGGAGTACGTGGTCTCTAGGGCAGGTGTTTCAGACCCTGAATGGCTGTCGCTGAGACAAGATGACTGCTTTAATGTTCACTGGAAGTTGGAGTTTCTCACCAACCCTCAAGAGGTAGCCTTTATCAAAAAGATACCTTTAATGTTTATTAAATGTTTCAGAACTCAGAGTTCTTCAACCTTCTTAAGAGGAGCTGGCATATGTGCCTATATATTTAAAAAATGCTTTGCATTAAATTGTCAATATTTATGTAAATGTCTGAGACAATGTCTGACAGCAACCTGACTGTTCTTAGGCAGGTAAATTGAGATGGCTGAAAGAAACATCTAGTAAACACAATGAATGAGAAAATAGTTCAAAGGAATCTCTGAATCTGGTGTGTAATATCTTTGAAATGATTACTGATCATGGCAAGTGGGATAGGGAAGGATAAAAGCAAACAGGGTTTCATCTACCACATCGTTTACAGTACATCTGCTTGAAGATATTTTCTGGAGAGGAAAGGCTGTGTGTCTCTTTCAGTATGGAATGAATTTGCTATTCAAAGTTCTGATCTGGGGAAGTAGTCACACAAATTCATGAGAGAGGTGTGAGAGTCAGAGGAGGAACCTGACTTAAGGTACTCTGAATTGCCCTCTCAGGAACCTTGGCTGTCTGCACTGGCTATGGAAATAAACTATGGAGACAGGTCTAGTCTCAATAATCACCTAGAAGGAGTATTCCTCTTGCTTGTTATTGGATAGGCTGGTGTTAAATCCCCAGCCTGCATAAAGGACATTCCAGAGTTACACTGCCTGAGGCTACACTGTAAAAGACATTGCACCCAGTAGGCTGGATACCTCTCAGCTTTCTTGACTGTATGAATGAGTGTTATCCTAATCTGGATTCATCCCAAGTAATTGAGAGGGGCAGTTAAATTCACCTCTATCCATCCCTCTGTACTCCATGGCAGGAGGCAGACACAGATGCAGGTGATGTGGATCTTTTCTCTGTTCCAGGAGAATGGGATGACTTGCTCCTAGTTTATCTACCTGGGCTAAATTGGGGTCCCATTCTGAACTGATCTCAAGGAGATCAGTTTGGTGAAGTAGCATTGTTGCACTGTATGCAACACAGAATAACAAACAAGGAAGTGTTGTAAGGCATTAATAGCAAATTGTCAGAGCCACAGCTGCTGACACATTCACTGCCTGTGAACCACCAGTGTGTCTGATCCCCAGATCTATCCCATTATTTAGCTGGGAAAAAATTCTCCTTTAGTGTATGTGATACACAAATCCTTAAAGAAACTCTTGTTACGTGGCAAGAAAAGGGTTAATGATAGTGTCACAATTCAGTTTTCTCTTTACTAATGGTAGGATATTATTCTTCCCAGGTGACATTTTCATCTGAGAGATAAACGATTATGTAATACTTGGCTAAGTTCATATTAGTTATTTCATTTCTTCTTTCTCTTCTTTCTTGCTTTTATGTTCTTCTTTCTTTGCTTGTAGCAACTACTTTTAAACTGTTTAATTCTTGACACTCCATGCTCATGGGAGTCCCTGCATTTTGAGAATACTCGACATTCAGGAAAATACACTTTATATGTTAAAAATCAATGGTGACACAATATTTACAGCCCAAAGGCCAGACATTTGTGTTTCTTTATAGAGTAAGTGCTTGGAGACCAGCTTTGTGCTGCTAAACTATAGACATGAAAGAATAATAATACTGCAGTTTTAAACTCAATTTCTTGAGTGGGTTCCAGAACAGTAAAGTAAGGGACTAGCTGATTTTATGGATACTTATTTTATTGATAGTCTTAATACAGAGATGGATTTATTATTTTTTTCCCTGGACTGTGAACCAACTCTCTTTGTCTAAAAAAAAGGTTGTCTCTTCTGTGCTAAAATTAAAGTCTAAAATTATAGGACAATAATTTCTCCTTCTCATGAAAAAAGATGGAATCTTAACAAAGGAAAAAGCTATTTGTATTGAAGGTACAATTAATTTCTTGGAGAAAAAAGATGTAATGTGATACTGATATTCGCTTTCTCACTATTCATATAATAAATATATGCCATTTCTGAAGGATTTTTTAAAAAACTGAGAACTGAAGAAAAGGCTACTTTAGAGAGGTAGTTTGTCATTTGTCGTTCTAGCTCTGTGTATAGAAATTTGTTTTATATTCCAGGCAAGAATTAGAATGTTTTCAGTCAGCATATTTTATGCTAATAGGCTTAATTTTAGTGGGTGAGACAAAAACACTGCAAGGTATTTATTACATCATTAGGAAATGCACTATGTATCTAGGGAATGCAGTGTCATTTGATTTGTATGTTTGACCCCTGCATGTTATTAGGTGCACTTTACTAAATCAGTAGAAGGAGATAGGTCACTAACGACTATTACCAAGCTAATAATAATTATAAGGGAAAAAATCCCATTATTGATGTTTCAGACATCATTTCATATATGCTGTTCCTGAGACACTGATTTGTGATTTGCATTATTAGGAATGAACTTTCTTTGACCTGTCATTTAACCTAAGTTAGACTGGCATGATATTTACATACTGTCCTTTCTAATGATTAAATTACTGTATTTAACTCTTTGAATGGATTTTTGAATTATTTTTATTTCATGGACATTCTAAAATAAATTAAAAAGAGATAGGATAAATTAGAAACAGTACATATGATAAAACCCCATAATTCTGACAGGTAATAGGGGGACCAACAAAATTTAGACTATATTTTGAACCATGGAAAAGTTATGTTACTTCTGGGCACTACACATCACAGGAGTTTTATTATAGTCTCCTTGTCATTCTGAACATAGCACGTATGTGTAAGCCTATGAGGAATACAATTACTTCAGCAGGGCTTGTACTTTAAGTTAAATTCTCTGACCTGTGCAACTAGTGTCTGCTTTGCTGATTGTGGTTGTCTCAGCAAAGCTAATCAGCCAGAAGTGTTCAGTAGGAAATAGGTTGGGTAGGTTCTCATGTATAATGTTGTTACGTTGTTTCATTCTAGCTTGTGGTACTATTCAGTCAATGAAAGCACATCTTTCCTAAAAGGTTTTGTTAATTTTACTCCATCTGGAAAGATCTAAACTCTCAGTCAGGGGTCAGTCCGTCAGGCTTGTGATATGAGGCATAAGTGAAGCAGAAGGTTTCTATTTGCCAGATGCACCAATGTGCAACCGCAGTTCAGAATACAGAAGCTCACTGGGAAAAAACATCACATCATTTATCTCCAGCATGCGGCAAAATATCACCAGATCAAGGCAGTCTTTCCAAAGTGACTGAGTGATTTTAACAATGCATAAATGAGGAAGGATATGGCTGCTGGGAACCCTCAATAACAGGGACCTGCATCCTGTGAACCTGTGAGGGAGGAACAAACCAGCCTTCCCTCAGTTTCTCACCAGAATACAACACATTTGCATGTTCACTGCAAACATCCTCTTCCAGACTCTGCAGTCTGGTGTCTGAACACAACTGCTAGCATCATCATTGTGGCAGTGCTCGTGGTTTCTCTGTTGGGTGGTAGCCAAGGCTCCACATGCCTGGCTGTGCGCTGGTATGGGACTGACATGCAGGTGAGGGGCCTTTGTTTGGCCCAACTGGCCATTTCCAGTGTCACCAAAGAAGGTGTCTGACTAACACTAGGACCCCAAAGGGTAGGATGTAATTAGAGCTTGCCATTAAATCAGCTTTCTTTAATCACTACAAGTTTTGTTAAAAAAGTGAAGTTTTCTTTTATTAATAATCCACGTGAAATATTAAAACAAAGTTAAATATAAGCTGGTGGGGCGGGGGGGTGGAGAGGTGGTTCATTGGTACTACTAGTACCAGTAGAAGATAAGATTTAAACCGGCAATTAATTGGCCTGGAAAACAGATGACCTTAAGGTTATAAAATCATAGTGGTATGGAGAAGACAAATATATTTATCATCTCTAACAGAAGAACTAGGAAGCATAAAGAAGGCTATCAAATAGTAGGTTCAAAATAGAGGAAAAAAAGGCGCTTATTAGCTGTGGAAATTGTCAGGGAACATTGTATATTCTCAAAATATTATTGGTGTAAGAAAGAATTGATAAAGGAGTGGAAGAAAAGTCTATACAGGACCATCAAATAGACCTTCACTCAGGAAATCATTGGTGACTAAGAGACTTCTGGAGAAGTTTTATCAGCTGCTGGTCTTGTTGTATCACAATTATACACTCTTAGACAACAACTACTGGCCATTTTGGAGATAAGATACTAGGCTAATAGGGACTTTGATCGAGCTAATACTGTAGTTCTCTCATTCTTATGATATCTATGTAATGCAACAAAATCTTACAAAATCAATTTTTTTCNTCTGTGCCTTTCATACTGCTGTCACAGTACATGGAAGTATATAATTTATAATATATCATGCTGGTTTCTCACAGTTTGTCATCTGTAGGAAAAAAACAGACAAGCAGGGTTTTTTTCCCATGTTTATAGTTGTGAGAGTCCAACTACAATGAATGAGATCTCAGATGGCAGCAGTGTTTCTGTTGCTATACCAGGAAAAAAAAGATGTATTATCAGCATGTTACTGAACATGTGGTAAAATCCTAGGGAGTAAAAGGCAAATCTCAGCAGAATTGAAGTAACAACTGTATTCCTGTTTAATACTTCACATGCTAACACATTTTCAATCCAGAGATAACTGGATTTTACAACATTTCAACAGGTGTATGATGAAAAAACAGAGGAATGTAGTCCTGGTCTAAAGACAAGGAATCTCTGCAAAGCTGTGACTTGCCATGTTGGATATAAAACATAATTCAGATGAAACATCAGCTGATGGCAACCAGGGATGGGAGAGGAAAAATGCCAGCACTGACTGAAATTTCGCTCTGTTCACACAACAAAATCCCACAGATAGGTATCATTTTTTGCTTGTTTTATAACATCATCCTTGAATTGATATTTCTCTCCATGACTGGTTATATCATTATAGTGTACCTTTAAGACTCGCGTCAGAGGGAGCAAGTAAAATGAAGAATACTATCTGCATTTCGCATACAGAGCAGATTTTCTTTCATTCTTTTTTTGTGAAAAATACAGCTCACTGGTGACAGAAGAGGGAAAAGAAAGCATGAGTTTGTTTACTTAAAGATCTCACTGCATTTTGTTTTCATCAGAATAAGAGTTTTCTCTGGAGAGAAAAGAGTTTGCAAAGGTTCAAAGGGCATTGGACAAGTACTTGGAAAAAGAAATAAACTGCTGTTTACTAGACATATAGAATCTCAGATGATTTCAGGAAGTTCCATAAGCTGGAAGCAGTTGGAGACTGGAAGACAACTAATGAAGTACTCTGTATGTTCTTATATCTTGTCCTTATAATCTCTCTTCAGCATGCATTTTTCAACCCCACAGAGTCATGAAATGTCATGTCCACAAGCTACAGGATATGGCCCTGTGTTGGCCTATTCAGACCTTTCTTGTGAGCTCCCGTCTGCGGCATGGGAACCTTCACAACTTTGGGAAGAGTGCAAGAAACATTTCAATTAGTAGCCACATGAGGGGAAGAAGAAAGTAATTTTAAGAACTGGGTCACGCTCTGAATAATGCTGTAGGAGCAGAGTTTGAAAGACTGACCTCAACATATGAGCTCTGCACTCAGTGAGTGGATGAAGAGTTCAGGAAGAGACTGATGTGGATCTACTAGTTAAAGATCCACTAGGGCTGGAGCAGGCAACAGTGAGAGGCACACATGCCAGACCCCATCTGCTTCCCATCTGCATCCCGCCTCCTGTCACTTTTGTGAAACTAGGACTGGAAACTTGAAACAGATTAATGAAATGAAGTGACCAGGTTAGATAGGGAGTGCTCCAGGGTTTAATTCCAAGGTATCATGTGAAATACATACTCACTCCTCAGGCACCAACCAACATTTCAAATCTGCTCAGTCTCAGGTGAATGTGTTGCCACTGAGCCAGAGCTCTGCCTACTCATCCGCTTGCTTTCCATCTGACCTTGTGCCATTTCCACGCAGTGACCTTCCCTCCCCCCTCATCATGGTTCATTAAGGAGTAGAAGATACTCTCCCTAGAAATATGCCTGCACTCTCTGCCCACGGGACTCCTCTGCAGCAAGACAGTATAGGATTGCAGCTGCCTCAAGCTACACCCCGGGTGTCCTCTTTCTGTCAGGAGACCTCTAACCACTAGGCTATTATGCAAAATAGGGGCTATACCACAGTAATAATACTGTGTGAGTTAAAGAGGGTTGAAGCAAGACTAGCAAGGGAAATTTCCCGAGAGGTGTGAGTGCTGCAGTGCCTGCTTTCTGGTTCTGAAGGAACCACGGACACGACATAGATAGAGACACCCCTTAGTCATCCCAGAGGAAAGGACAGTAATCAATTGTCTGAGGAAAGTCAAGTGCCCAGAGGTGCAATTGCCCAGGTGAGGCAATAATTACCCAAAGACCTCTCTGTTTTAATGTTATCAAATGGTTAGTTGTTTGTCATCAGGGACGATTAAGCTTGTGGCAGAGTGTTTTCTCCTCTTGGAAGATTTTTTTCTTCTTTCTTTTTTTATTTAATTCTACCTGCCTTTCACTCCCCTTTCTGGTGTGTACTGATGTCATCTCTCTTCCTTTAGTTAATCTGGGGCCAAATCACCTTATTTCTGAGCCCTGGCTTCTCTCCATCCCAAAGCAAATGCACAGGAGCTGATTGGGACCTTGAGTACATCAGAACTGAAGCTTGGCTGATGTGCAATTAACACACGAAAGTCTGATTAAAATTTAGAAGAGCCAGGGGCACACAAGACCAAATTTTCAACGACCTCCAAGCCAACTTCTGAATTCACTCATGTGTTTGACTTCATATTTACATGGTAAAAAGGTATTTGTGCTGAATGGTCAAACAGATACAGAATTAAGAAAACTGTTATTGAGTATATAGTTAATATATTCCTTTAGCAAAGTTGTTTTGCATATTGTTGATCACAGACTCATTCTGCTCTAGGTTATACACAAAGTCCTCCTCCTAAGCATGCACACACTTACATATGAGTATTTTCTGCAAAAGAAAACTTAGCACTCTGCTTCTTAATGAGTGGTGCTGATGGGAAATGACCCCTGCTTTCCTAAACACACAGCAATCTAATTTGAACCTGTGTGCCAATTACTGGCCTCTGTGGAGCACTTCGCTGTGAAACAATCAAGTCACAATAGTATTAGAAAGCATTGCAGGGAGACCACAAGGGAAAGCAAACACAGGCGTAACTGCAGGTTTATTCCTTTAAATTGTCTGTAAATAGCAGTGATAGCCTCCTCAGTGCCACCTAGGTATTGTTTCTATAAATCCTCTGTAGGTACAGTCTGAAATGAATATAGCCAATGGGTCTTTTACAGCATACCACCCTAACTCACAGAGCTGGTGTGTCCTTATGAAGATTGCAGATGTTTACCTAAGCATCCTCGGATGATAAAAGTAGACACATACAGGACAGACATCTTGATTGCCTCAAAGATTTTTTATGTACTTATTAATTTATTTATTTTTAATTCATACAATACTGCTAGGTATTTTTTGCTGCTAAATGGTAATTGTCATTCCTGTGAGAGCATTCATACTTATATCAGGATGTGCATGGACAGATCTGTCAGATGGACAAGACACTTTCAGTTTGTCTAAGTTAATACCTTTGCTCCAATCCTGAACCAACAGTGGTTTAGTATGTGGCCTATCCTGTGTGCTTCAGCAGAGACGTTGCCCTGCCCATTACCATGAACGTGCTGATTTATCTTGATAAAACAGGATCTTCCTCTGTGGTTATGTTCTTCACATTTTCTCCTTATCAGTCCCATCTGTCGACCCATTTTGGTGGCTTATTCCAAAATAGAAAGCATTTTGCTGTTTTTGTTGTACAACATAATTTATCCAGCACAGGACTTACAGACACAACCATAATGACATCAACAACAAAGACAAAACACTAGATCTGCTGCATTCACTGATCTGGAGACTGTCAGATTTCAAGGCAGAATGATGGATTGTTTTTTTCTCTTTTAATTTGAAGATAACTCTGTGGAAAGAAATTTAATGAGAACACAGAAATGCTGCTTCTTAAATAGGCAAGAGGCTGCCAGGCATCTAACCTCCTGGCTCCTGACTTTGAGGCATGAAGTTTCTTATGGCTGGAACCTGCTGTATCCACATGTACCACCCCAGATGTCATGTCCCTCAGCTTGTTCACTGCACCAGCTCTTCCGTAAAAAATGTAGGTGATATTTAGGTGATATAGGTGTCTGACTCCTGCACCAGTTAAAATGAAATTCAACTATTTCTGTTAAGGCAACATACTGAAGGAGATCTGAAAGTTCAAGAGAAAGCAGAAAGGTGCCTGAATCCTCTCTTAACCCAAAGCAGTTACAGAGATGCTCCACGGGTATGCATACATCCACCCAGGCTGCATTTGAGATGCTAGTACATCATACATTAAGACTTTTACCACCAGATTTACAAAGCTCATTGCATACATCCCATACCTTGGCCTTGGCCTGATAAGCATTTTGACATTTAGCTTTATGTTGAGCTTGGGATATAAGCAGACTTGTGCCTCACCCTGTAACAGGCAACATATTCACTACTGAGCATGGTGAACACTGAAAACATTTCGGGGTAGATATGAATTCAAATCACAGAAGGTTGAAGTTATCTCACTGATTTAAGAGCAGGAGAGGAAAGAAGAGACTTGATTTCAGATGGGAAGTGATATGGAACAGCATCCACTTGTGCAAGCTGCATTAAGGATAACAGGGCTGGGATGGTAAGTCTGAAAATTGGAAGATGAGTATGGACACAGAATCTTTAGGTACTGGAGGTGGAAAGAAGGTAAGCCGGTGGGTTGAAATGTTTGCAACAGATGCATCAGAAGGAAAAAGCTTCTGAATATAAGGAAAAAATGTTGGTCTGAGATAATTCCTTTGAGTACAGACAGTGCTATCACCATCCTATTCCTCTTTTATTAGAAACCACCTATAAAACCCTAGCAAACCATGCATGCACCATCACCCTCTAGCTAAGCTTGCCTGACAGGATTGCTTTGGACTAGTAACAGTTATATTATTGCCTATATCAAACTCTAACAATTCCTGGATTTGGGAGTGTTTGACTGTGCAACCCTAAGAAAAGCCATTTCCCAAATTCTCAGTACAAAGCATCTGAAGAACATTAGCTAGTTATGGCACAACTACTATTCTGTGAACTGTCTGCATACCGAATTCAGATCAAAATATGACCAGTTAGTGAAATTGCATTCTCCTGTTGTGATGTGCATGTGCTCATTGTTGTTACTTCTTTGTACAGTTGCTTCAAACTTACTTTCTGTAAAGGCTTTTCTCTCTAAAATAGTTGTGCTAACTAACTGTAATGTACCTAAATAACATGACTTACAATTACTACTAAACAGCCTTTGTAGGTGAGACCACCTGTCATGGATACCAAACTTAACTTTACAGACTATTATGCCGCTGTTCCAGGGGTCAGTCAGATAATCAGATCGAGCAGACTGTAGCTGTCAATACTGACAAAGAATTGTAATTATTGTGATACAGGTAGCACAAGCTGTGACTGACTGTGTCTTCTGTGGGTAGGTTTCTCCAGTCCATGTATTCATAACCATCTGTGTTGGAGTATGTCATGTTTGAAGTGTCTGTATCTTCTGACTAAAAAGTGGCAAAATAATGATAATGTGGCCCTGGGACTTGTCTTTCCCAAGCTTTCTACCATGGAACCTTTCTTGGAAAAAGCATATCTAGTTAAGATGGACAGGGCTTTAAATACTTTTGATTATCTGGCCTTGTCTCTAGCTACTACTGCAGAAGGGCATAGGTACTGCGGTACTGCTTATGTCATGTCTGCCACCAAATATCTTGGATACATCAGGGTGTCTGAAAGACATCAGATGCTTGTGTTGGGCCACCAAGATCACTCTGACAGTAACTTCAGCCGGCTCAGTGACACCACAGTATTTAGAGGACAACAGCAGCCTACAGTACCATTGTTAATCTATATTATTTAAAAGTTTATAATATGTACATATCAATACCAGGTTGAACCTTAATTAACCTATCTGTTCAGAGTGGTATGTACTAATTTCCTATCTATCTTTGCAAATCATAACATTATTGAAATAAAGACACTTGAGTTTGGAAAAAAAACATCACAAAATTGATCATACGCAAGAAGTGGTCTTCCTGGGTTGAGTCTTCTAAAATTATGAATATTTGATCTCTTAATTGTAGCTGTGATTTGAATGACATTTAAAAACCTCTGATTTTATTAAGTTTCATCTTAATAATTTAATTAGAGAAAACCAAGATAAGAGGTTTAGTAACATACATTTTGAAATTAATGAGCTGAGTGCCAGAGGATGAACTATATTACCCACTTCAAGTGCACATACAACACTAATTAATGTAGTCTAGCTTTAAGTGCATTCGATCATCTGCTCTGTGCAGTACTTACTTCCAGTTTAAAAAGAGGAACCAGAAAAAGAAATAAAGAAGTCAAATTCCTGCAGACAGTGTAGGAGAGAAATTTTTTTTCCTCATAAACATTTCAAGGAATATAAGCCTCAGAAGTTTAGAAGAAATTTTTTTTTTAACTAGACAGATAAGGTTAATCTTTTACTTTGGAATATCACTCTTGGAAGAATGACAGTTTTTGTGAGGGGTAATAAAAACATATTTCCAACATTTTACCATAATAAGAAGGGAGATTTAAAAGAAAGAAAGTACAGTATTCAATGTTTGGGTAACCTTTTTAGAAAAGCAAATGGAAATGTCTATATTTTATTAGCATTTAATACTGTGAATGATTAGCTGCATCTTTATGACAGCTACTTTTTGTTTAAAAGCCTTTTTGAAGCCTCTATGGTACTCTATTTTTTTATCAAAAACTATTAAATGCAAATATCTAGGTTTATTCCTGCTATCAGTAGTAGCTAGTTTACTAGGAATTGTTACAGTACTGTTTTAAAGTAAGTAACATAGGTAGGGCATAATAGAAAGTGTAAGGACTGTAATTCTGTCATGCAGTTCAGGTGATGTGAATACTGGAAAAAGGGTTGAGGGTTTTCTGTATGGAAACAAAAATATTTCCCTTAAGACTGTTCTGTAGTGGTTTTCTGGACACTGCTGGAGTCATTGATACATAGTGACAACATCATTCTTAACTCAGGTGAAAAACTTGACTGGAAAGTGTATAGTTGGGTCTTTTTCTCATGGTAACAGTGGTAACAATACAGATCTGTTCAGTTATGTCCTGCTTTGAGTTAGGACAGAACTAATTCTGTTCAGTGATTTTACTTTTCATCTCAGTCTCTTTTAACTGCACTTTCTTAAGTTAATAGCAGATTTTTGCACTGGATCTAGCTTACTAGATCTGTTATTGCTTCTAGCAGTGCTAACACTCCATGTTTAGAGTCACTACGAAGAACTGATATACAGAAAAGGTCTTTCTTGTAGTTGCACCTGGGCAGACCAAGGTCACTGCTAAGTCTTGTGTGCCACCCAGGGGTGCTGAAAGTAAAAGGCCACACCTACAGGGAGGAGCAGGCAGGACAGGTAGCCCTAAACTGACCAGGGAGGTACTCCAGACCATATGTCATATTCAGTATAAAGCTGAGGGACCACTGGGGTCAAGCTCTCTTCTTCAATGGCCGGCATCCAAGGACTCTGTTCTGCCTTTGATCCCGATCCATGTGCTCCTGAATCTAGTTCCAGAATCCAGCCCCTGAATCCAGTTCCTGTCTCCTCTTAGTCCAGCCTGGGACTTCCCCAGTGCCTGCCCACAGCATCCGTGGTGATAGTGATGTAATTGCCATCAAGGAGGCAGAGTTTGACATTGTTTTTGTATGTGTTTGTATATATTTCATTTAATTATTATTTTCATTAAAGCTGTTTATTTTTTCTTTTTCAATCCCTAAGTCTCTCTGCCTTATCCCCTTTCTCTTCCCCTTTGGGGAAGGGGGACATGTTAATAGAGAGCATCTGTCATTCATCTAGTGTCTGTCCCAGCCCTAACCCTTGACAATTTGAAACTGGGGTAGTTTTTCCACCATAGCAAACAAGGAGCCAGGAGGCCAGAGTCAGTATCCAGTTAATGACAACGTTTCTGATCACTCATACAGAGTGTGTTTGTACCCCCTTGCCTTTCTCTCCCTAGATCCAGTGCATGCAGGTTTTACTGTTCATCTACTAATCTTTGTCCCACAGATAAGCAGAAAATAATGGGCTTTCATAAGAGAATAAAACCACTTGAATACTCAGAATTAGTGCCAGGATTATGCAAACCATGGTCTTTGTTCATGTCTTTGTTTTTGATGGGTTTTTTTGGTATTATTATAATCTTTTTGATCAATGTCATCTGTCACCATGCTGACACTATGCAGTGAGTTGACCCCAGAAGAGGAAGCAGTGTAGATGTATCAATACAGTGAAGCATACAAACTCATTCAGAAGGGCTCATTTGATTAGTCTAAGTCCCAAAATATGTGGAAATGTGGCTATACAGCCTGTGGGCCCTGCCACATACCTGCACTCAGCGTGCTCACAAGTTCTCAATATGTGCCTGGACATCTATCTGGGCTCTCTAGATTGGCATCTGTCGTGGTTTAGGGTCAGGGCAGCCCCTAAGACCCAACAGACACTCTCTGTTAACTCCTCTCCGTCCCCAAAGGGGAAGAGAAAAGGAATAAGGGAGAGAGACTTAGTGATTAGAAAAGGAAACTAGAACAGCTTTAATGATTAATAATAATAAAANTCACTGCTGGCAGCAGACACTGCAAAAACATGCTTCTAACTTCAGAAAGTGATGTTAATTAGAAGTACTGAACCGAAAAGTAAAATCACTGAACAGAATTAGTCCTGTTTTCACCCAAACCAGGACAGCATCCCATTGTGCCATGGGTATAGAGCCTTTGATTTTATGCTCCGTAGCATGCAGATATCTCTTCTTTTTTATTTTATTTTTTTTTTAAATTTTTCAGTGAATGACTAAAAATGTTTGTGGGTGGCTTGAGATCAATATTTATAATGCTAGTATACTATGAAGTCCACAAGTTTGAAAATTGAGCCCTGGATTGCATGAATAATACATCACTTTGTTACAACAATACTGGAATTGGAGATGATATAACAACCAAATGTTAAAAATCTTCAGATGAATAACCGGTAAGATGCAGATGTTGTCAAACTGTGGGGCAAAGTGAGGAAACCATAGGGGAGACATGAAACATTCTGAAGTGTTACCTCGCCCAAATATCATGGGTGTCCAGGAGCAGGGGAAATTAAAATAAACAACTGCTCTGGATAGCATGAAACTTCTGAATCCATACAGAAACATATCTTCTGACAGAAAGGTGTCTTTGGAATGACAGTCCCTTTTTAGTCCCCATACCACCTGCATTATGACCAAGAACTCCAAGTGGTTCCGTGATTTGCATCATTACTAGCAGAATCTGAAAAATATACCAGACCTCTGATTCTTACATGGACTTTTTCACAATAAATTAATGACTGATAGTTAAGACTAGCCTGCCATTTGCTTACAAGCAGCTCCCATGGCATGATATTCCAGTAGTCAATCTGTTTACTTTTTATTGCTTTGCATACTTATGAGAGAAGCATTTAATTGCACAATTTGGCACACGTTCTTCAAATCCTCCAGCCTATGATACATGAGATCTTCTCACTAATTGACTACCATAGAAAAAAATGAAAGCAAACTTACATGTTTCCCTCTAACTGGTTGAACAATAGAAATATCCCTCAGTAATGTGGATTTCCAGATGACAGAGAAAGTTCTTGTTAAAGGCTGTTAATATAAAATTACTGTGCATTTTTCCAAGTTATCACAATGGTATTGCTTTTTTAATTTGGTTTTGGATGGAAAAGATGGAAAAAGTAATGAACAAACTCACAACCTAGTTCAATTATGAGGAATATCAGCTTTCAGCTAGACCACAAAGCAACTTTTGCTCTCCTGTAAGTAGTGAGGTCTTCAAAACAGTAAAACTGACTTCTGTAGAAAGTTGTAATAATAGTAATGCAACAGAAAAAAACAATGCATGATAATAATGGAAAAAAACAAACAAACAAATAACAGAAAGCCAAAAGAACACAGGTTACATTTTATAATTTTTTACAATAATTTTGAAACCCCCAAAAGCTGGACTTATGATGGAAATGCTGGCAGACCTGTAACTGTACTGGTGTGAATGGGGCTGCTGTAATGAGAGAAACTATTGCTTGGAACAAGGACAAGTATATTCTTCTCTGAGCTTCTACAGTCCCTACACCCCTGGAGTACCATTTGAGACAATGATGAACTGTGGTCTCAATTCCCTTATTAGCTGTAAGACCTAAAAATTATATGTGCAATTAAAAGGCAAAATGCTGATATTACTCATAAGAAGCACTTTGTACATTAGCAAGGTACAAAAGTCTGCTGACACTTTGCAACAGAGAGAGTCAGCAGGGCAAAAGATTAATAGAGCCTCATAAATTTGCAGGGTGGAAACAGTAGATGGGGCAGAATAAGCATGTTGTGTTAGAGATAAATAAAGGGCATGGTCATCATGACAAAACATTTAACAAGGAATTTGTTCCCTCTTTTAGACAATTTGCTGGGCTAGCATTAGGCTGCTCTTTGTAACTACCTATA
This sequence comes from Chloroceryle aenea, assembly GCA_013399075.1. NCBI lineage: Eukaryota > Metazoa > Chordata > Aves > Coraciiformes > Cerylidae > Chloroceryle > Chloroceryle aenea. Next base: position 189,701 of record VWZY01004829.1, on the reverse strand, counting down.
ATTATCTCACAGCAGTTCCAGCTAGTATTACAAAGACCTTCTAGCATTTCAGGCAGAATAGTATCAGGATGAAGCCTTTTAAAATGAAATTGACTGCCTTGTATTCTCTTCTATTCTACAAAACATTTCTGTCATCTCTTTCTGGCCACAAGAAAATTGACAAGGAAATGCTGGTTCTCTCAGAACTTTCTCACTTTTGAAGCTAAGTGTCTTCCTGGCTTTGGATATGCAAAATGAAAAAACAAGCAACTGCTATTAATGAGTGTGCAAACTGATCATCTCCTTGAGTCTGAGAAAGGCTCTTCATTTTATTTTGGGTGAAATGCTGGACTGAGACATCTGTGACACAATTTTATCTTGAGCTATCCTGATTTCCTTCCCAGAAATGGAGGGAGAGCCTTCATTTCAGGAAGCTGTAAACTTTCAGAAATGAGCAAAATTGGAATTAAAAAATAAACTATGAACCAAGTGTGACTAGTCTTCTAAGCTTTCTTTTGTCAAAAATATCTGTTATATTCTGGTGGAGGCTCAGCTTTCAGAATGACTGAACTGCAAACTTGAATATACGCTTAATAATGAGAAAAAAATGGGGAGGAAGTGTTAATATAGGCAAATAGGGGCATTTGCCTAAACATAGGCAAATATAATAATAAATAAACATAGTCTTGCAGTGATAGCTGTATCCTCAAAGTGTTGGAGGGCTGGTATTTGGAAGATGAAGGGATGTACAGCTGGTGTGACTGTGAATGTGTGTCATTCTTTCTGCACCAGTCATCATCCTCCATGGGGAAGGAAAGCAAGCGCCCCTCATTCTTTTGGTAGATTGCTGTAAGTGGGATAAACAGTGGGGAGACATTTTTGGTTGGTTGTTTTGTTTTGTGTGTTTTTTCGTTGTTGTTTCATTGTTTAGTTGTGTTTTGTATTTAAGCATGGATGCAGCTTGCCCATCCCTTGTGTGTTGCTACAAGCCTAGAGATAATATTAAAAAGGCAAAATGAAGAGGGACAACTTGATTTTTCTCATGTTTTCATATGTGTAGTTTGTATTTTCTAGCACACACATTTGTATAATGGTTGCCTCATTCTAGCCAATACTACCCTTGATAGCAAGATGTTTCACACCTAAATCTGATATACACTTAGGTGCCAGTTATGCACAATAGGAGACTTACACTTTTGGTGTTAAAAGGGTACTTTATATAAAACTGTAATTCTGATAAAATCCAAATTAAATTTCAAGTATTTATTTCACCTCCCTTCTTCCTTGTGAGGTACTGTGTTTTTTTACTAACTGCATGAGAAAGAGACGGTCTCACGTTGGGTAGGAAGTCAGGGAAGGAAGTCATTAACAGGATTGTGTGATCTCCAGTTCAACTAATTTCCCAAATATGTTTGTTCACAATTTCAGGATAAAACATCTTGATGGGTTATGGTGGGGGGTGAGATAAAAATTAGAACTGCTTGGATTGCTTTTGAAATTTGAAGGGATTTGTGAAACTGAGTCCCATGGTCTCTTTAAAATGAAGGGTGGTCTAATACTGGCAGTTAAATCCTTGCAGAAAGCATCCTATTGTTAATCAGTAAGATAGGTTTGTTTAGATTTCATCAATGATGGGGTAGAATTTGACCTCAAAAAATGCACTGAGGTTCTTAAGGGAACCAGCCATCTCATGGAGAATTCGCATATCCGTCCCATACAAGGAAGATAATAAGAACAGTTCATTGTAACAAAATAACTATTTTGGAAAGCCTGAAGAAATGAAAAGTCCTCTCCCAAAACAAGAGAATAGGGAACATTTTAGTTATAAGAAAAGCTTTTGTTCCTTGGTCATGACATCTTTCTGAAGGTTTTGAGGAAGCAACCAAAATATTCTATCACTCCTCTTTGAGGGAGGTTTTGCCTTAAGACATATTTAATGCTATGCATCCATTCTATGGGTGTCTAGAAAGTAGAACATTCTGTTCTACTTTGTAATTAAATTATATGTGTATTGAATTTAGTGAAATTGTCACATGCTAAATGCATAGAGAGAGAAGAGGTTTGGTGACATAATGATGTCTGTCTGGTCTTAGGCCTTTGAAATGATTTCTTTAAAAGAGGGAAGACAAGTAAAATGTTTACAAGAAATTTTGAAATTGCCAAAATAAAAATAAAACTTTTTAGCCAAAAAACCCCCACCACTTTCTGTTTTGTAACTTTTCTCTGAACCTGTATTTGCCATTATTTGTAAACAGTAAACATTTTTAAAAGAGGGTTTTTTTAAATTTATGAACTAAATATTATGCACCCTTACTTGGGGAATTAATGCAGTGTAGATTTATTACAAGTGACATTAAAGAATAACTATAACCATTTACATTTTAAATAAGGTTGTTAAGCTAAATATAATTAGAGCATATGTTGATCTACTTGTTCTAAATATTGCCAGCAAAAAGCCTTTCTGAAAAATAATATGATGTTTCATTTGTAGACAACAGAATGTTTTCTTTTTAGAGAGTGACTGCTATTCAGGAAAAAAAGTCCAGCACTAAGTCTCCTGAGATGCTTCAAATTTAATTGTTTTGATAACACACTTAAAGAAACAGGCGATGTTTTCTGAAAGTTTACAGTTCAGAAACCAGGAAATGTCACTAAGAAACTTCTTAGTTTGGTACAGCCCCCAGACCATTTCCAGTTAGTGCTCTTCCATGTGGGTGTCAAGTCATATTGTGTCAAGTCCTGATGATATCTTCATCAATGACGTAGGCAGTGGGATTGAGGGCATCCTCAGCAAGTTTACATACAATACAAAGCTGGGCTAATAATTTGAGCAAATAAGTCTCATTGCTGAAAGGATTGCAAAGAAATATTTTTTTTCATTCCATCAGAAAAAAAAAAGTTTATATCACACACTCAAGTCTGCAACAAACATTTCCTCTGATGCTAGGGGGAATTAACTTTGCACTCTAATTACAGTTGTTTGAAGTTGCTGTGGAGAACTCACTTCAAGGGACCATTTAGGTCTTTTTAGGTAAGAACAAGTTTGGGTACTGTGGGCCATAAACACAGGAGCACGTTCAGATCTAAATGTCAGGACTTTCAGATTTGCTGGATTTTCACATAGGTTTAGAAGAAAAACTATCCCATGAACCAATGTATAATCTCTGTCTGTGTTGATGGATAGGAGCACACAACATGAGTACAGCCACTGCTGGCTTAGCTTTCTGATCTTTCCTGAAGACCAATTTTACCTTTGAATGAAACAGAAATAACTGTTACTGATTTCACTGGAAGATACTACAGGTTATGCCAGGGATGTAATTTATCTCTGCCATAAGCTGAAGTAATGGGACACAATTTACTTTTCCAGTTTACACTTATTGACAAATCAACACAAGTTCCACTGTTTAAATGCCCCTTTGCACGGCTATCAACACTAATTACATGATTGCTCTATTTGCCACAGTGGCTTCTAAACTTTCCCTTCTGTGTCAATTTTCTTTCATCTGCATTTAGAGAACAAGGTAAATATAGCAGTTACTTTACTCTTTGTTTATATATAGATATATTTGTTGATTTGCCATAGGTAGCTGACAGGAAGCAGTCTCACTGACAGACAAATTTAATTAGTCCTCTGTAGCTCAACCACACAAACTTTTTGTTTAGCAAGTGTTGCCACTTTAAGCAGTCATTTCATCTTCCCATGTTTTGCAGATTTCTTATATTCCAGTAGTTTATCCTTTACTTCATGGCCTAAAACTAATTGTATAACATAAAAGTATATTAAGATTATACCAAAGCATGATAACTACAGTAGGAAAAAAAAAAAAAGAAATTAGATGTTTACATTTACAGTCTGTTTACCAAAAATTTAATAATACCTGATAACAAGATATCCCCCATACAATCACTGGGCCAAATTCCAATATTTGCAACCTTTTCTAGGTGAAGTTCTCATTGAATTAAGTATGTTTTCCTTGCAAAACTCTGAATAAGAACTTTTGGATATTATCCTTTATGTGTGACTGATTCTTTGTTTTCCAGTAGGTGATCAAGGGATGATAAATTGGTTCCAAAGAAAGGAATGGCTAATTTTCATTGGAAAATAAATGTCTCTCCCTCTGTCTCTTGTTCTCCACTATGAATAACTGGAATCAGTTAATGGGAAAAAGATGAAGCATTTGAAGATATTAAAAAAGTGATAATTGGTACCAATGTCATGCTAGTGATGCAGAAAAAGAGGTATACATTGAAAGACAAAATACTTGAATATCTGCTCTTCCCTCATCAACATTTTGAAACTTTCAATCTCTTTTCATTTCCATTTTCATTTAAGAAATAAGTTATTGCTGTTTGTAGGAAGCAACTTGTTCTCTCAACCCCTTCAATGTTAGCAGTCATTAGGTAGTGATATTTGCATTGATACTTTTCCAGAACATGATGACCATGTTTAGAATAAATGTAAATAAAATTCAGGATATAGTGGTGCTATGGTTGTTCTTAGTATTGATTTCTGCAGCTCTCCTCTGGTGTTTGTGGTGAACCACAGCTCTCTGTAGCTATGACCTGAAAGTGAACCAGGTGTGCAAAGCCAGTAGATTTTGTTGGTAAGACCTTGTGGACAAATCTTTATGTACAAACTCCCTTGTTTGGCTGATACCTAAATTTCCTTTACTTTCTTCCAGGCCTAATGTGAGTGTAACACATTAATGTCTGCATAGAAAAGATAGAAAAGGTATATTGAAGGTTAGGGTTTAAGGTAAAAAAAAAAGATAAAAAGTGTTGTTGTACATGCATTTAATTATTTAATGTGAAGAATTTTCCCAAGGACAAAAGACACAGAGCAGAAGTCAGACTATGGTGGTGTCCTTTGAGTTGATTTCTAAGGGAAAGGAGCAACAAAAGTGCTTTAGTGTTCCCTGAGACTACTGACTTTGAAGAGTGTGACAAAGATTAACTAAACTCTGTGAGTGTTCAGGGATACATTTTTGTCAGTTTCACAGGGTGAGCTGAGGCAGCAAATCCGGAATCAACATTACTTTTCAAAAAACAGTTTGACATAAAGTCTTATGGATGTATGTGCTGCTTAAGATGGCAACACTTGCATGGGAATGACCATTTTCATTCCTTTGTAGGCTGTTTATTTTGTTCATCTGAAATATTCCTGGGTTTGCTATTTAACTAGCCAAGAGTGAAGCCAACCTTGAAAAAGAAAAGGAGCCCGTGGACAGCCAGGCACCCTTCCTGCTGCTCATTTCTCCAACATTCAAAGACAGGTTCTGAGAGCCTATCAGACACAGGCCTGGTGGTACTAGCGAAGTCTTGCCCTTGCTAGGTACCACTACCCATGTTGTCTGTACAGGTGATGGATACCACTGAATTTGTAAAATAAACATGATAAAACCATAAAACATACTTGTATATCTACAGAAGTCAGCAGGTGGTTCCAGGCATAAATACAAAGAATAGAAAAAAATAGAGAATAAGATGAGGTTCAAATCCAGTATCTGTTTCCTAATTATGATACTTAGGGCATAGTATATGATGGCATGAGGAAGTACCTATACTTTATACAGAATGTGACCTCCACATTCAGCAAATTGCAGTTCAGGTTCTTCATGAAAACTATACCTGAAAGTACTTGCCTTATTTTTTATTCTTTTTCAAGATAGCCCACTGCCCTGGTTAACTTGCTGTCTACCCAAGTTCAAGAGAATGTGCTCACTGCCAGAGTCCACACTACAAAATCCAGAGTCTGTATTTAAACTTGGAGGGATTATGTGTGCTTTCTGGAGAAAATGGTGTTCCTCATTTACTGTTCATCAAAATCAGATTGCTGTCTGGAACAGGCTGCATTTCATATGCAGAGCTATTCGTCTCAGACCTGACAATTTATAGACATTGTGAGGGTCATTACACTGGACTTGGTCATAGGCATTACCGTCTCCATCCTCATGTTTTAAGAAACATTTCTTTCAAGACCTTCTTTAGTCTACACCTGTGGGGGTGACTCAAAGCTCAATGAAGCTGATGAAAATAATGTAATAATGTTATTCAGCTTCAGGTTAAACCTTTGAAGCTGATGTGTCTTCCTATACATGGCACCTTTTCAAGCTGGGAGACAAAATCATGTGAAAACAGATAGACTGATTTGAATTTACTAGAGCTGGAAATTACTGGTAAGAGCCAGAGGCAAAAATTATAAAAGTCCTGAATTCACACCAAAAAATAACAGTTTTCATAATTTCTGATTAAGTTTAAGTAAGGAGTAGATACCTGATTTTAACAGCCCAATGAATTTCAGAAAGGGAGACATTACTCATGCAGGCAGAAATACCCACGGAGTATGTGATTTATCAGTGCAGAAGTAGCTAAAGCACCTCTTGACTCAGGGAAGAGAATATGAAACTCATGTCCCAAGTAATTAACCCAAGGAATCTTCATCATCAGGATTTCGGCTCTTCTAAAGTAGGATTTACTAATCTCCTTTGATAAAGTTGTTCTGCTTTGTAAAACTAATGAACTGTTTGTTAAAGCAGAGGCTTCAGTGCTGGTGTCCCATATCCCAGATGAATTCTGTAAATGCTGGGTTACAGAGTCAATTTCTCCCTCATGCTTTGGCTCAATTAATTTTTAATTATTTTTTAAACAAAACAAACCATTTTGCAAGAAATTATCAAACTGAGTATTTGCAACGCATTCATAAAAATTTTCATATCCCTCTTACTGGTCCAAGGAGTCAGTTAGAAAGAAACCTGTATTTTTTGGTTGTTTAGGGGAGGTTTCTAAGCAATGAAATTCAGGTTTTTAATAAGCTCCTTTTACAACAACATTTATACCTAGTGAAATGCTGCTAATAACATTTAGGCTTCAACCCTGCAAAGACCTGGCTCTTTGCCAAGACCTGAAGACATGAAACAGGGCTTGCATGCAAGAAAGTCTGTCTGTTTTTTCCAATTATATCTGCAGATCTAATGAAAGATATGACTTCTTATTACAAACTTTTCCTTGTTTAACTCTAGGCTTTGAAAGTAATCTCCTTGGGTTTAATTACAGCATGTAAATTTGAGCACAGATATTGCTCTTCACAGGATCAGGGCCTTGGCAATTATCATGGCAGGTCAGGTACTGAAAATTGTCGTAATTCCTTAGCACAGCTCTGAAAATGGGTTGATCTGCTCTGTTGTATTTTCACACACAGGTATCCAACATGTCACAAGTAAAGGAGTATCCTTCTTAGATGGATTCATGTACAGGCAGGGAAATTAGGCCCAGACTGGCAGAGTAGGTAGTGAAGTATAGCTGCTGGATTGCCAGACTGAAGCCCCATCCACTGTGGGTAGATGTTGCTTTTGAGACCCATCCTCTGCTCTTCTGATCTTCATGTGGAAACGCTAACAATTCTCAGACTCAGTCTCAAATGTAGGCTTTCAACAGCTGGCACATATCCAGGTTAGCACTCTTTCTTCTCTTTT
>VWZY01004829.1:124638-182213 GCA_013399075.1 Chloroceryle aenea | reverse complement strand
TTTTTTCTCCCCACACAACAGCTCTCATTTTTAAGTATTGACATGCAGAGTTTGCCTCTCTGGTGCCTGTTCCATTCCTACTCAATTTCTGCCATTGTGTTTAAAGCTTTGATTATTGAGGGTTTCCAGTGAACCTGTAGAAAAACTCTTAATCAAAGCGTTCTGGCTTCACATTGTTCACAACTCTGATTAAATGCATTGCATGCATACTGAATGAGTATGAAGCTGCCAATCCCTTTGACTCTCTATAATGTATACGTGTAAGTATATTTTTACATCTGTATGTGGGCATACACAACATATGAAGCAAATGAAGGCATGTTTCTGACCTCAGAAAACATCACTATATTGCAAAAGAGGTAACAGCATGTGACTTGTGTTATGACAGTCATAAACACACTGTTTGGTCATCAGAATTAACCTAATTGTTCCATTCTATTTCTTTTGAATACTTGTCTAATAATAGGGTGTATCCAAATAATTTGTCAGAATACTGACACAATTCCAGTGCTTCTAGCAACCATCATTCTGTGTTAGGACACATTTCAATTAGTTTGCAGACAGTCAGTATGATTTTAAATTGTGATAATTTCATTTTGGACTCACTTGCAGATCTTGCAGTGTAGATCAATATATTTCACCATTATTTCTCATAAAAGCACTCTAATTCCTTTCTACCTTGGAGAGACTAAAATGAACAATTAGCAAATGATAGTCCAGCTAATATTATATATGCTATTTTGAGGTTAGGGTTGTTTCATATTGAAGATTTCAGATGTTTTAAGCCAGGAGGAGTGCAAAGAAATTGAAATTAGAGCTTCTGATTTCTCAGTTGTTGCATCTCAGGTACATATATCTGTGCAAGACTTTCAATTATACTGTGGACTTTCATTTCACAAAAAGATAGAAAGGACATAATGTGTTTTATACTGGTACTTCTCAGAATAATGGGGCATAATTTAAGTGCCTTGAACCCATAGAAGAATAATTGCAGTTTAATTTCTTCTCCATGTCTCCATGTATCATTACCCTGGGTGGGAATGGACACAGACTGTTAGACTGGGACCTGCCAAAGGAGATCACCAGTAAAACTGTTACTGCTTTCAGCTGTCTGAGGCTGATCGGAACAATATTATCAACTGATAACACTTCATGAAGCCCCTCTCCCTGATAATCTGATTTATGTTGTCTCTGAAAATTATTTCTTGTCAGTCCTTTAACAATATACAGTAAACACCCAAGTTCAAAAACACCTTTAGGTAACCCACTGAAGTTCTGTTAGAGAACATTTAAAAAATGTTTTGCTGCATATTCTTATAGATGTATAAAATATTATATTTAGTTTATAGTAAAATGTAAGTATATTATATATACTCAGTATATTATTATGATGTTTATTGTATAAACCACAAATTAAAATTTGTATTATTCATATTGCAATGTGTTTTGGCCAATACAATGTCATGAAGAATACTTTGAAAACAGATTATGGAACCCTTATTTGGGATTTCAAAGCTTGTTGTTCAACTGCTAGTAAAATACAATGAACTTTGTACAAGGCAGACTTTTCCTGAGAGTTGATGGGTTGAAGATTTTAAGTGTTTTCCAGATATTCATCCCTGCTGATAACTAGACTTAGTAGGATTTTTCCCTAAATAGGGAGTATAGGATAGGACCTTTATTCCGACAGTGTAGGTGTACAACTCACAGATTGTCACCCCAGATAATCTTCACATAAAAGCAACTATGTGAATTGTTGCCTTTCGATGGCATAGTGGTGCATGTGTGGGAAAACACCATTTTCTGCTGAAGACTTTGTAGTTCATTATTTGGCTGATCATTTTAGAGTAATACAAAGTATCTCAATTCCACATTAGGCCTGCTATTATTAAATCATTATTTGGCATTATGTTAATAGCTTCCATTTTCTTAATAGCTTTTAGCAGCAATATTTTGTCCTTCAGTTTGCAGCCCTATGATTTTTGCTGTCTTGTTTTTACACATAAAACCAGGAAAGATTAAGACTGAGAGTTATCATTCTTCTCTTTTAAATATCTATTTCTTCCCTGTGCTTTGCTCTCCATACTGCTTGCAGATGTGTGTTTTCATTACATCAGGGCAATCTGCAGCTGTGAGGCAGGTTCTAAGGCATCACCGTCCCCTTCACATTTGAACTCAAAAGGATTGCACCATCCCCACACTAAAGGTCCCTCTGTAGCCAGTGACATGTGCATTTCAGTAGTCTTGCAGGCCTGGTTAATGATCAGGTAAATTGTTCCTTGGAAGAACTTACATCACTACATTGTCTAGGGTGACAAGCTTAACAAGTTAATATTATTATATGCATCTCCATTCTATTTGAAACTGGTATTATTATTATTTTTACCAGAATGTCATTTTGTTTAAACAGAGTACTTTATTCTCAAATAAAACTTCTCAAAATAAATAGCACAAGTGAAAATAAACTCCAAAAAGAATATTTTAGAAGTTATTTATGGTCACTGTCAAATATATCTCTAAAATTGAAGTCATAAAGTTTTTCAGAAGTTTCTTTGTGGCTTATTATGATGCCTACAACAGTTAGGAACTGTGGTTCCTGTGCTTGAAGGTGCTCAGAAGTTTCTCACATTTAATGGGATTCGGTCAGTTGCACTCCTGTACATTAACTGTGGAAATCCTGTGGAAAAAAAATCATTTTTGCTGGAATCTTACACCTGTAATTGTTGGTGATATACCTCTCCAAATCTTTAAACGAAGTAGCTAGGATGTGTAATGAAGTTTCTCTGCGAATGATTGTATCCTCTTTCTCTGTCTCTGGAAAGGAGACACAGTTCATCCTAAAATTGGTGACTTCTGGAGGGCCAAATTTAGATCAAGGGAATACTATCCTGCCAGCACCTCTCCTGATGACTAAAACACCTCTGAAACAACACGCATGGTGCCTATGGACTCACCAGGAGTTACTAAATACTTGCCCACACTAATACTTGCCCACAGACAAATATAACAAATACCTTTCACGCTTTCTCTTAGAGAAATGTCCTAGGGTTTCTCCTCAATACATAATAAACCTAAGTCTCATTTTGAGCCCCCCAGATCCTGCAATGCTTTCATTTTCAGTTTATGATCTGATGATTTTTCTCAATTTAAGAAGTTCCCTCTGACTTTCAAATTGTTAACACGGACCTTAATTACCACTCCTATTTCAAGCAATGCATTAGATCAAAGATTGAGGTTCATCTTGTCTATCTTGACTGTCCCCAAGTTACTCATGAAGGTCCATACTGATTGGATACACTCCTTTTATAGTCAGTGAAGAAAGATATAAACTTCTAGACAATCTAAAGATAGGTGGAATGAATCATAAAACATTAAAAGCTATCTATCTGAAACACTTATTTTAGGCTAAGAACTCTCTTTCCTTTTGTTATAGAGGAAGATTAGAAACCCCAGATAGGACAACATGAAGAGGTTTTAAATAGCTAAAGTTACATGAGATGAATCACACAAGATATTTGTGATCTCTTTGGTATATTCCTACCAAGAAAATATATTTATACTAAGGAAATATATTTATACGTTGGTATATTTATACCAAGGAAAAGACCCCAACTGACAACAGAAATTATTCCTCAATAACTTTGTTTTCCTTCTTTTCTCTTTATGCTCTAGCTCTGCAAATTGCAGGAATCTTTGGACTTACTTTACTACATTAAGATGGTATGCAGAATCACAGAATCAGAGAGTGGTAGGGTTACAAGGGAATTCTGGAGACCATCTAGTCCGACCCTCCCACCAAACCAGGTTCACCTAGAGCAGGTTACACTGGAATGTGTCCAGGTTGGTTTTGAAAGTCTCCAGAGAAGGAAACTCCACATCTCTGGGCAGCCTGTTCCAGGGCTCTATCGCCATTCTTTCAAGTAAAAAAGTTTTTCCTTGTGTTTAGGTGGAACTTCCTGTGCTCTACTAGTTTGTGCCTATTACCCCTTGTTCTATCATTGGGTGGGAACTGAAAATAATCTGGCTCCATCCTCCTGACACCCACCCATTACAATTTTATAAGCATTGAGAATGTCCTCCTCAGCCTTCTCTTCTCCAGGTTAAACAGACCTAGATCTCTCAGCCTTTCCTTGTCAAGGAGATGCTACAGTTCTCTAATCATCACTCTGCTGGACTCTCTCCCCTTGTCCTTCTTGAAATGGGGAGCCCATAACTGGACACAGTACTCCAGATGTGGCCTCACTAGGGCAGAGAGGGATGAGAACCTCCCTCAACCTGCTGGTCACATTCTTATTAATGTACCTCAGGATGCCATTGGTCTTCATGGCAACAAGAGCACATTGCTGACTAATGTACTAACCTCATGCCCACCAGGACTCCCAGGTCCTTCTCTGTGGAGCTGCTTTCCAGCAGGTCAACTCCTGTCCTGTACTAATGTGTGGTGTTATTCCTCCCCAGGTGCAGGTCTCTACACTCGCTCTTGTTGCACTTCATTAGGTCATGCAGATCATCTCTTCTCAGGCAGATTTGTTAAATAAAAGGATGCTGCTGGGAAGTTTCTAGAGGGGAATTATGGAGATTTTAAATTCTTATTTAGAAAAGAGACATCTGGAGAAATAAAGACAAGCAATATTTCCAATGGTGCAAAAATGGCTCTGTGCAACTCTGTACGTGAGTTTAGAGGACATAATTCGAAATTAAGCCTTGAAGAGTAAAGTTATTTGGTTGTTGGTTTTTTTTTTTGTATTGTTATTATGAAAGCTAATATCTGAGTACATAGAAATTGTTAGGCTTTAGATCAGATGAGTTCCTAGGAACTTCTACTGAATTCAGTATGAAATGTGGAATGTAACGTCTATTCTGAAACATGCAGGTTTAAAATGTTGCTTTTAAGTTTCAGAGTTCTTCAATTCAGTGGAACAAATCAGGGGAATGCATGGGGGGCACTAATACAAAGAACTTCTACTATGAGCTGGAGTTCACCATGTGTGAAAGACTGAGAATAAAGATCCACCCTGATGACTGATCACTCTGTCTATGAGTCACCAGCTGGCCCTGGCTGGGGCAAAGCCAAGCAAGTGGAGATATTCCCCGCAGTGGAAAAGAACTAATGGGATGTCTGTACAAAATACTTACGAGAGAAATTAAATTTTAAATATAATTCTGGTTCCCCCAATTTTAAGAAAGAGCACAACCACACATAGGTGCAAAGTAATCTGTTATTGTAATCAGGCAAATAAAGAAAGGAAATAGGAATAAAAACTAGGAAGGTGAAAAGGGGAGGTGTTGTTTTCAGTACATCAGGAAGGCTGGTATGTTGAATAAGGGAGACCCGTTCAGAGCAGAGCACAAAGTGGTTTCTAAAATGCATATGCATTTGGAGCTGCTGAGACTGAACTTAGACTGAAAATCAGGAGAAAGTTCACACATTAAAACAGGACATTGTCACAGCTTTTCATCACAAATACTGGTGGGAAAAGCCTCAGTAATTTTAAGATAGATATCTGACCCATTTACCAAAACACTTGTATCACACAGGTATCTTTGCTGACCCAGGAGGTCTCTTCCTCTCCTGTTTCCTACATCCATCTCAACTGAGCTTACATATGTGTCAGCTGTTTACCCTCCTGACATTTTATAGTTGGTTTCCACACCAATATTTAAAATTCTTTTTTACTCTAACCTTGTCTTTTCAGAATACTGATCCTTTCCCATTTGGGACATATACATGTATTTGAATTATGGAAGTATTTTTGTAGTGTTCTTAGTTTTACTAATTTCCTTGCATGTAATTAGAGCAGTATTTTAATTAAAGAGAGCTCTAACAGTTTTAAATACAAGTCTTAAAAATGCCAGGAACCAATCTCCATTCCACAGAAAAGGCTAAACTACAGCTTATGAAAAAGTCCGACTAGGGGGATAAAGATAGAAATCTACAGAAACTGTATCAGCTGGGAGCAGTTAAAAATCTTTATCTGATGCATGCATCCTTGTAGCTGGAAATTATTAGGTCCTGTCCTAACAGAACAAACTTTATTTTCTCAGGAATTCACATGAAGTATCAAAAAACATGTGTTACATGACTGCCACTTCTAATTTAAATTAGTATAATTTTAGCAGTAATTAAACTGTGATAAATTAATGTAACTTGAAGAGCTGAATTAGCTCTCTAGAAAATAGCTAATTTGTCTGTATTGAAAGATTGTCATTGCTTTTGCAATAATGGTTAACCCTCAAGGGGTGTCAAAGCTCTAGGGATAAACACTTCTTTTAGATCAGTGTATGTTACTCAGTGAAGCCTTTTCTCTCACCAAGACAAAAAGGCTGTACTGCTGTGTGTCTCTGTCTCTCGCATAATTTTTTTAAAGAATGTGAATAATATCAACTGAATGTATTAAATACTTTTTGGCAGACTAACAGCAGGTTGCTTGTTGACATTTCACCTCATATTGATTTATCCTTCAGTCATTTTTTGTGGTGATTTCTACTTTTCCTTCATGCCTTTTAGTTAGACATAGGGAAACTCTGTTATCCCTGCTGAAAAGCACATGATTTGTACATAATAATAGAGATTATATTGTGTGAGATATTTCATTCCCTTTCAGGACTTTGTTGGTTCAGGATTCTCCTATGGAATAGAAACTTTTGTCTGTTCCCTACAGATACAGATAGAAACTCCTCAGTTCCTCCTTCCACTGATAGATAAGTTCCTAAGAGGATAGCTTTAACCTAAAGAATCACAAAAACATACTCCCAAGATTTTAAATATGCCAGAAAGCTTCTTGACTAGATGGAAAGGATTTCCCTGTCTAATCATCTGGAAGGGCTCAGCATAAAAGAAGCATCTTGCAGTATTATCTAAATATCTTAATAGGATTTGTACTTAAATGGGTCTCTGGAGAGGACAGGTTCCCGATGCTTGAGAATGGTGCCAAAGAGAGTGCCCAGTGCTCGCAGGCAGCTTCCTGAGGAGATGATGTGCCCTATCTGCTACAGGGCAATGGAGGTCCTCCCATTTCCAGTGAGGTGCTGCAGAGTGTCTGGTTGGTGTGGCCTGGGCCTGAGTGATCTGAACCTATTCCTTGCCTGTTCACAGCCCCAGACCTTTTAGGGGAAAGAACACAAAGTTGCGTCTTGTCCTTGCTGTTAAGTAACCAGTCTCTCTGGTTTCCTTCTTGCAGTAAGCTTTAATGAACAGGTAAAAATAACAGTTATAATAAAAAATTCCTCCCAATCAGCCTATAAAAGCCTTTGAAAAATTGCGTTAGTTGTCTGCCTTAGTAGTGTGATCCCAGCCTTGCCTTTTAACTGTCAGTACATGAAAAGTACTTATCTGTCAAAGGAGAGTTGTCTTTCAACAGTCATTACCTCCAATATCTTAGTGGTGTTCCACTTTGGACATTAGGTTCTGACTGATCAAACTAATCTCTGGTTTAATAACACAGGAAAATCTTCACTCCCTAACATGCTCAGCTGTGTTCCTAGCTGTTATTTATCCCTTGACATATTCTGCGNTTATTTATTTATTTTTAATTATTTTTAGCTAACGATAAACCTACAGTAAGTGTATAGAACTTTAGAAATTTGGACAGATGCATTTCTGGAGGCCCTTGCTTCTTAGAAAGGAGGAATGCTAGAAACCCCACAGAATGAATTACTTCACCTTGCTGGACATGGTTTCTTTTCACATTGATAAAAGTCTAAAAGCCCATATCATTTTACAAAATTGTGCCAAACAAACTGGTTTAATAAGGGTGTACTTGCATTTAGCAAAAAAACATCTTACAGAGTCATTCCAGGTGGCTATTTTGAGATTCATACTGGTATAATCAGAGCACAGCAGAATCTATGAACAAGCCCTAGGGGGTTTGTTGAGCTGGTGCTACAGCTGATATCTCAAGCCATTTTTTAATTAAGCCTGCTAATTATGCAGAGTAATGATGTCTCCTTCCCATGATTTTTTTCATAATGCAAACTACATGAGACCAGTCTGAGACCACTATCTCATGACCTATCATAGATTGTGTCTCAGAGCCTGCTAATGTGTATAAAAATAATTACTCTCAAATTAGTGTTATAGTAATTACATTATTATATTTTTAAAAGACAAAACAAAAACAAGAGAAAGAAAAATGAAAAAGCAAGCAAAGGATGGTACACTGTGAACATTACTCAAGTCAACTATGTCAAGTGATGCAGGGTACATTAGTTATTTTATTTTGCTTGCCAGCTGATTTGCATCTAATTCAACAAAACATGGAAAATGTTGTTTAAGTGTTCTGTGACACTCACAGAGCTCTGTCCTACTGCTCTTCTCTGCTGGAAGACAAAAATCTCTGATTAAGATTGACAGACACTTTCAGTGAAGCATTTTTTTAAAATAGCTCCCTTTCCTCTGTTGGAGCTGGTATAATTTCAGGGTATTTTATTTCTCCATTCACAGAGTCAGTAAGAACAGGAAGAAATATCCAGTTACTCAGCAGCCAAAGGGACAGATATGTTTACTTGACAAAACTAATTGATTATGCTGAGCTCACTCCAATACAGGATCATTGAATAGTTCTCTTATTGATTAAATGGTACTGTCCAGTGAGGATATTAACCTTTTTAGTTTTCTGCATTATTGTTGCAGTAAGGTCTTGCTTCAATATAATGTAATTTTAATGTACTGAAGAGGAATGCAACCAAAAAATGTAATTATCATATATGTGTCTAAACCTTCATACATGAGGATTGATGTACATGTATACATGCATACATATCTGTATCGAGAAAATGTTCTCGAACTTTACGAGCTGAGTCACTTGGACTTGAAAGACTTAATGTAGCCTATGGAGGTAATATTTCTTAGTTTTTCCAAATTCTGTGGTTTAGGACTTTTTTTTCTGTTCCTTAAGCTGGACTTTGAATATTACAATTAGATGAGCATATACTATACTTTTGCTGTGAGACTACTAATTTAACTTTTCTGCACTATTTAAACTAATCAGCTACCTAATTTTGAAAGTCTCACATGAAGAACTCTTTTCTTTTATGGTATCAGTTTTAAATATTGCTAATTTTCTGCCGTATAAATGCCCAATATTATAGAGTTCATAAAGGCAGCGTAAACATTCAGTGCCAGCAAATTGTTTAGGTATCTACATTTATTGCTACTTAATGTTAGATATAAGCAAGACCAGGCCATTAATTTTTCAGGAAATTTTCTATTCAAAAATACTGGAATTAATTTAGAAAGTTGTATGATAATACAGTATCACAGAATCATAGAATCATAGAATGTTAAGGGTTGGAAGGTACCTCAAAAGATCATCTAGTCCAACCCCCCTGCCAGAGCAGGTTCTGCTACACTAGGTCATACAGAAACGCATCCAGGTGGGTCTTGAACATCTCCAGAGAGGGAGAATCCACAACACCCCTGGGCAGCCTGTTCCAGTGTTCCTTCACCCTCACTGAGAAAAAATTTCTCCTTATGTTTCTGTGAAAACATGTGTCCTGTAAAAAACTAAAAATTATAAAACACAGTAAAGTTGTGACAAGAAAAAAAAAAATTAAATGACAATGTTATCTTAATTATTGAGAAGTTCATTAGAAGTCTAAAGTTAGTCTTCAAAACAGCTTAAGTGTCTTTAATTTTGAAATTGAAATTAAAGTATATTTCAAATGAAAACATGTGAGATAAAGAAAAAAATGGGACAAGAACAAAATAGTCCACCTCTGTTGAAATAAAGTATTTCCATTTTTGCACATGGATTCACTAGAATGAGATATTGACATCTAACTTCCATCTTCAACAATTCCAGTTTATCTTAGCCAATGAATCTTGTTCTGTAGAGGACAGAAAATCCTGGGCAGCACCAAAGGCAATTGAGGATAGTATGTAGGCTGAATTGCCCTCTGGCACATGCAGAAGGAAGTTCATTTCTGCTACTACCTCAGGTAGGATAGATGTCTCTCAGAAGGTGCTGGTGTCTCTCAATTTCCTAAAGAAGTATTGCACATAATTTAGCACTAGGACTCATGATGTGGATGTGTTCATAACATGGGGTTATGCAGTATAGTCTGAATTCACACCCTCCTGTATTGATNTCCGAAAAGAAAAAAAAAAAAAAAAAAAAAAAGAAGAAGAGAGATGGTAAACTTTAAGTATGTTTGTATGTGAATATCACAAGTCTAAGGTGTATTAAAGAAATTAAAATTGCAGTCCATTTTTATTTGTAATGTATATATTCAAACCTGATGTGTTTTATTTATTTATTTATTTATTTTTAATTATTTTTAGCTAACGATAAACCTACAGTAAGTGTATAGAACTTTAGAAATTTGGACAGATGCATTTCTGGAGGCCCTTGCTTCTTAGAAAGGAGGAATGCTAGAAACCCCACAGAATGAATTACTTCACCTTGCTGGACATGGTTTCTTTTCACATTGATAAAAGTCTAAAAGCCCATATCATTTTACAAAATTGTGCCAAACAAACTGGTTTAATAAGGGTGTACTTGCATTTAGCAAAAAAACATCTTACAGAGTCATTCCAGGTGGCTATTTTGAGATTCATACTGGTATAATCAGAGCACAGCAGAATCTATGAACAAGCCCTAGGGGGTTTGTTGAGCTGGTGCTACAGCTGATATCTCAAGCCATTTTTTAATTAAGCCTGCTAATTATGCAGAGTAATGATGTCTCCTTCCCATGATTTTTTTCATAATGCAAACTACATGAGACCAGTCTGAGACCACTATCTCATGACCTATCATAGATTGTGTCTCAGAGCCTGCTAATGTGTATAAAAATAATTACTCTCAAATTAGTGTTATAGTAATTACATTATTATATTTTTAAAAGACAAAACAAAAACAAGAGAAAGAAAAATGAAAAAGCAAGCAAAGGATGGTACACTGTGAACATTACTCAAGTCAACTATGTCAAGTGATGCAGGGTACATTAGTTATTTTATTTTGCTTGCCAGCTGATTTGCATCTAATTCAACAAAACATGGAAAATGTTGTTTAAGTGTTCTGTGACACTCACAGAGCTCTGTCCTACTGCTCTTCTCTGCTGGAAGACAAAAATCTCTGATTAAGATTGACAGACACTTTCAGTGAAGCATTTTTTTAAAATAGCTCCCTTTCCTCTGTTGGAGCTGGTATAATTTCAGGGTATTTTATTTCTCCATTCACAGAGTCAGTAAGAACAGGAAGAAATATCCAGTTACTCAGCAGCCAAAGGGACAGATATGTTTACTTGACAAAACTAATTGATTATGCTGAGCTCACTCCAATACAGGATCATTGAATAGTTCTCTTATTGATTAAATGGTACTGTCCAGTGAGGATATTAACCTTTTTAGTTTTCTGCATTATTGTTGCAGTAAGGTCTTGCTTCAATATAATGTAATTTTAATGTACTGAAGAGGAATGCAACCAAAAAATGTAATTATCATATATGTGTCTAAACCTTCATACATGAGGATTGATGTACATGTATACATGCATACATATCTGTATCGAGAAAATGTTCTCGAACTTTACGAGCTGAGTCACTTGGACTTGAAAGACTTAATGTAGCCTATGGAGGTAATATTTCTTAGTTTTTCCAAATTCTGTGGTTTAGGACTTTTTTTTCTGTTCCTTAAGCTGGACTTTGAATATTACAATTAGATGAGCATATACTATACTTTTGCTGTGAGACTACTAATTTAACTTTTCTGCACTATTTAAACTAATCAGCTACCTAATTTTGAAAGTCTCACATGAAGAACTCTTTTCTTTTATGGTATCAGTTTTAAATATTGCTAATTTTCTGCCGTATAAATGCCCAATATTATAGAGTTCATAAAGGCAGCGTAAACATTCAGTGCCAGCAAATTGTTTAGGTATCTACATTTATTGCTACTTAATGTTAGATATAAGCAAGACCAGGCCATTAATTTTTCAGGAAATTTTCTATTCAAAAATACTGGAATTAATTTAGAAAGTTGTATGATAATACAGTATCACAGAATCATAGAATCATAGAATGTTAAGGGTTGGAAGGTACCTCAAAAGATCATCTAGTCCAACCCCCCTGCCAGAGCAGGTTCTGCTACACTAGGTCATACAGAAACGCATCCAGGTGGGTCTTGAACATCTCCAGAGAGGGAGAATCCACAACACCCCTGGGCAGCCTGTTCCAGTGTTCCTTCACCCTCACTGAGAAAAAATTTCTCCTTATGTTTCTGTGAAAACATGTGTCCTGTAAAAAACTAAAAATTATAAAACACAGTAAAGTTGTGACAAGAAAAAAAAAAATTAAATGACAATGTTATCTTAATTATTGAGAAGTTCATTAGAAGTCTAAAGTTAGTCTTCAAAACAGCTTAAGTGTCTTTAATTTTGAAATTGAAATTAAAGTATATTTCAAATGAAAACATGTGAGATAAAGAAAAAAATGGGACAAGAACAAAATAGTCCACCTCTGTTGAAATAAAGTATTTCCATTTTTGCACATGGATTCACTAGAATGAGATATTGACATCTAACTTCCATCTTCAACAATTCCAGTTTATCTTAGCCAATGAATCTTGTTCTGTAGAGGACAGAAAATCCTGGGCAGCACCAAAGGCAATTGAGGATAGTATGTAGGCTGAATTGCCCTCTGGCACATGCAGAAGGAAGTTCATTTCTGCTACTACCTCAGGTAGGATAGATGTCTCTCAGAAGGTGCTGGTGTCTCTCAATTTCCTAAAGAAGTATTGCACATAATTTAGCACTAGGACTCATGATGTGGATGTGTTCATAACATGGGGTTATGCAGTATAGTCTGAATTCACACCCTCCTGTATTGATCTTTTTTCCCATGTTGAGATGCTTTGGACCTGACACAGCTATAGACAGATAAGTGGGAGTTTTGTGGTTCATCAGGAATACAAGAAAAATCTACCCATAAATTGTAGAGGTCAGTGCTATTAATGTACTTTAAGCTTTTATTCCATTTGTAAATTAATGTCCAAGCAGAACTAGATTGAATCACTATCTCAAGTTCAGAACTATCAGGAATATCTTGTGGAAAAAGCAGCCCCTACAAAGCTCTTGCTAGCTGAACTTGTCCTGGAGAGAGACTAATACACAATAAATGTTTCAACATACTATCTGTCAGACCAATCAAATCCTGGGATTTTTCTACGTGTGACAAATTGTTCTCTCCAGTGACATGTTGTTCAAACATAAAATTCAGTAACCCTCAGCCTTCTGATTGCGTAGGGTAGATGCAACTTCTTGAAATGGACTGGTGAAGGAAAAATTCTAAAGATATTCAATAGCTGCGTGCACAGGAAAATAAGTGCACTGCATTGCAGTAGGCTGCTGTACCCATGTAAATCTAACCAGAAATAGTCATTTGATGGTTGTCATTTTCCTGTATTCTGAAACACACCGTTAGTGAGATGTCACTTTGTGTTAAGATCATCGGTGGCATTTGCTATGTACATTCTTCCATGTTTCTGCACAAAGATAGTGAAGCACACTGGAGTCTCAGCTCTAGAGATCGATTTCTCTTCATGTCTGATATTAACTTACATCACTAGGGCCAGGGAGGGTGTGAAAGAGGTGGGCAGAAATGTTGTTTATTCACTGAACCTTGAGGTAGGACTTTAGCAAATGGCTGAGCTGCTTTGAGTTGCTGAAACGACTGCAACTTTGGTACCTTTTTAGGGTTTGCAATGATAAGAACAGATCTCTAAGGAGTTGACTGTCTGAGTGATCTAAAACCAGGGCAGTCAAGCACACAAGGATGTGTGCACTAACCTGTTTACACTGAATAGTCTCCATAAATAATTTACAGCTATGACTGCTAGCTATTATTACAAAAATACTGGATTGCATTTTGACACATGCAGACAGCTTGTAAGTCAATAGATACATTTCACCTAGGGTACGCTGACCACAGTTTCAGCCATCATCCGTCCATGTGTGTTTTACAACAGTGAAATCTACCATTCCAAAACAAGACTGAGAAGACTTTTCAAGCTACATTTCAAAAATAAAAACAGTGATCAGACTGTTGGATCTTTTATTGTATTGGTCCATATTAGGGTTCTTTCCCCTCCCTGCACACAGCTTTCAGATTTAAACATTGCAAATGTTTTATTTAAGGGTCCTACTCTATGGGCAGTGCTGTGGAGTCACTCAGGATCTACTGCAAGATTTCAGGAAAGAAAAAAATAAAGGATGAATGCCTGATATTTCTTTTACTGTGTTTTCCTTTGAGACTTCTTTGAGTCTCTGAAAAAGTATTTCATTATAGTTTGATTTAAGCAAAAATGTGTCAGTGGGGTTTGTCTCAGTCTTAGAGATTAGCAGGGCAGGGGAAATAGCAGAAGAGTACAGTTTCCTATAAGAATCGAGTGAAAAGGTGCATAACAGTGTCTTAATTAACCTCAGCAAAGTGGGAACCAGAAAAGTCTTTTTTTTTGGTTATCTAATAAAAATCTTCTGTGCCTTAGGTGTTAGCCTACTTAACATGTACTTGGGTTTGTAAAGAAAATTATCTTTCCTAGACCTCATATTTTAAGAGAGGGAAAAAAGCCATTTATTATACTTTATTACTTAAAAATAACAAAAGGTAGTGTATGCTTTCAAAACATACTGTTATATTAAATCAAGGACCACATATACATACATTTGAAAAGTATTTTAATTATGGGAACTCAGAAAATGTGAAAACAACTAAAATACAAGTATTTACTGTAGTGGTACTGCAATAGAAAACAGACAAGAACTGAATGGTGGGCTTTTTGAGATATTTGAGATCATGAATTGATTAAAATATGAGTGGAAATAATGATTATCCAAAGATTCAGTCTGATTAGCTGTCTGCTCATGTTTGAAACTACAGTCATGAATTTAGGTCCCAGTTCTTATACCAGAATTTTTCCAGTAATGAAAGCCTTTTGCTCTCTTCCTTTATGCCTATTGTTTCTTGCAGTTATACAGCAAAACATAGCAGGGGAAGCCAGGGAGGATTGTATGGAAGAGAATATAGTGGTGGAGAGAGAAAGCTAGAAGATGAGATATCCCCACTTTAATTGTAGTTCCACATAGAACACATCTAGTCTGGATACAGCATGAAGCAGTGTCTACTCACACCAGACATGGTCACAACAAACTAGATGGGCTGATAACTGAACAACAGCCTCAACAGAGAGATTTTAAGCAACAGGTCACAATTTCATTAATTCTTTATGACCATACCTTTCGCTCATTTCAAGTGTTTAATACACTCAGTGTGGGTTAAGTCTGCCACTTGGGTAGACTGTTTTTGCTTCATGGCTGATCATTTCACTGGATTGTGTTTGAAGATTTATGAAACAGGTGCTTGAGGGATAGGATCTAGCTCACAGATGAAGACACCAAAATTAAAGTTTATACTGTACATATCTATGTGTCTCTCTAAGATCCCACTATACTCAGTAGCAATTTAGTCAATGGAGTAAAAGAAGCTCTTTGGTTCACCCAAAGTAAACTTATGTAAAACCAGTTAAACATCTCAGTAAGGTATTAAATTCCCATAATATAGGTGTCTACTGTCTTTACAGATGCCCTACTACATCTCTCTTGGCCTCCAGATGGCTTTCCAGACTATACGTTTCTCCCGTAGGTCCTGTTCAGTATCTGTCAACTGCAGGCGGTGTTTCGGATACTCAAGTACATCTAAATAGTAACATCGCATCTGTATCTGGGCAGCTGAATTTAAATGTCTGCTCACAAGCGCACCTAGATGTAAACATTTACATTATTCTCATTTTCTCAATCTTGAGAATCTTTTTTCCAAAATTCACTTCAATTTCTTCTGGAAATTAGTTCTCTTGTAGCCTGCAAACAACTACAAGCTAATACTTTAACATATCTAATATTAATCTGTGAAAAAGTTATTGCCATTGAATGGAGTCCTCCTTCCTGAAGTTCTAAGAAATGTGAGAAACTAGTGGCATTTATTTGCCTATACCTTGACAGCATCCTCCTATATGACAACCCTTTTCCTTGGGCTGTCTCCCCTCTACTCAGCTGCCAACCTTAAAGAAATTTCATAACTATATGCTGCTGCAAAGTGATTAAAAATTTGTGCAAAGTTACCAAAGCCAGAAATGAGACAGATGAAAGCACACAATATGTGCACATGAGTTTTATTGCTTTAGGAACCCAAAAGATTTCTTGCTACTTTAATTCAATAGAAAAATTTCTTCCTAAATCATAATCAAAAATCAATCGGATTTGTTGTATAATGAAGGATACTATTTCCTGGAATAACTAGCTGGGGGCAAGAGGTTTCTGAAAACCCTCTTCAGGACACCCCAACATTCATGCTGGCTGAAAATGAAAAAATAATTTCACTCTGCCATGTGTATTCCACTGCTGTCTCTAGACTTTCAGTACTACCTCAATTCTTTTATATCTCTTTTTCTATATAGGTGTCTAGACCTCACTTAGCAATTTGGGGCTGGTTTTCACTTCTGCCTAGATCCGTTTGCACACTCAAGGTGATGTAAATGACAACCAGACTTATGGTAAAAAAATAGTATCAATTTATTGGAAGTAGGGCAACAAATCATGCTTTTATGCCTAGGTGACCATAAGCCCAGTAGGAAAAAATCTGAAGTCCTTAACCTTGCTCATGAATTCCTAGTCTGGTGAACTCCAGTAGCTGCATATACACAAGTCAAAACTAGTATAATTCTCTTCAGCTGCTCAGAAGAGAGAAGTACAAGAATATCTGCCCCAGGAGTTTAAAACATAAAAGTAGAATTTGCTCTCTCTCTTTGGTCATACGCAAACTTCCCTCCTACACTTTGACATGTAAATAAATCACAGCAACATTTTCTTTTTCTCACAAGTAAATGTATCTAAATTTTTCTAAAGAATATATGGTGTTGTAAGGAACAGTAAATAAGTACATTCCACTTCTAAATTTGGGTCACAAAAAATTCTTTTTTTTTTTTTTTTCTTGGAATGAATAACTATATTTGACATATTTGAGAAATTATTGCAAACAATAATGCAAATAATAAGTAACAGAAAACTGAGGCAATCAGTGGAAAAATTCTGTGTCTCAAAACTGTGGCATTACCATCCACAACCTGGCCAGAGACTTCTGAGTATTTGAAATTTGAGTTGCATGCATCCTAAGAGTATTTGTTTGCAGGACTGAAAAGGGAATTTTTATAGAGAAAAGCTTCAGGAAAAAACACTTTTACAGTATTGCTCTTTCCTTCTTTAAAGTTCATTTCCTGAACACTCTCTGAAGCCACTCAGTTCACAATTAAAACAAAATAACTTGGTTCTAAGTAAAATTACAAAGTGCTATGAAGAACAGATTCTGCAGTACCTCATTTGATTTTGAGTTCTGGGTCACTGTTTTCAAGTCCAACCTTCAGCATGACTACATTGGGAGGGGTTCAATGATCTATAATAATCAGGAAATAATTCAGGTTCCCCAATTCTTTCTGAGTGGCATTACAAGGCTCTGTAGCTGGCAGAGATCCAAACTTAATTGATATAAGAACAGAGCACAGACAAGGCTGTGGTCATGCATAGGCATACATGACGGATAACTACTAGTACAGCATTTTCAGTTGTTAATCTTTAGAGTAAAAATACTGTGATAACTGGATAAAATATATCTTGCATCAGCAAAAATTACAACATGGTAAGGACAGGGAGAATGATTCAGTCATAAATTTACCTTATTTTTAAACTCAGTACGTGAATAATAAAATTTGTAAAACTGTAAAGAATGCTTTTATTGAGATATTATGTGAAGGGAAAAAAAACAACCCACCCTTTTTATTACAACTGATGCATGACAGAAAGAACTTAAACTTTTACTATATTTAAGAGAGAATATCCGAGATATTATTCTTTCCCAAAAGATCTTTTATTTTAATTTTATTTCTGATGATTTGCACCTACGGTCCTTATTGTGTACATTACTTCAATGTGTGTGATTGCTTAGACTGAAATACAAAGGGTTTCTATTTTCTTTAAAGAGAATTTCTATTTCCATCCATCAAACATGACTGACACGTGTTCTGTGGCTGACTTTGGAAACACAAAATAGGTACATCGAATTCCAGTGCTTTATCATTGAGGAGTGACTGCTTAAAGTTATAAGGAACAAGCCTATATTTTAAAATAGATGTCTTCTAATATACTATTTTCATTGCTCTTGTATAACCAAGATTTACATTAAAGTCTGGTTTCAATACAAAAGAAATGCAAGAATAGATCCTTTGCTGTTTTAGGACAGTCATTCACTCCTGTTGGGACACAAACATATACATAACACTGGTGTCCTGAATGGTTTTCCTTTATTATATCATCATTACTACTATTATTCTCCAGTGAACTGACAAGTTAGGAGATGTTCTAGTATTCTTGTCAGGAAGTGCAGGAGATTAAGATAATTTTCAGGTTACTACTCTCATAAGATACCAAAACTGAGAAAGACACATAATAAAAAATGTCAGCTAGAGAAGCTTTTTGTCTGGGTTAGGGTCAGAGCCACTTTTAATCTGACACTAAAAAAGATTTGGGATATACAACATTGGTGTAATTGCCTTTTTTGACATTATAGTGCCTTTTAAAAACAAGTGTCTATAACTCCTTGATCAGATATAGGTTTGGTAGGTTTATTTGCTTGGTGTGCTTTTGGTTTTGGTTTTGGTTTTGGTTTTGGTTTTGGTTTTGGTTTTGGTTTTGGTTTTTGTTGTTGCTGTTGTTGGGTTTGGGTTTTTTTTTTGTTTTGTTTTGGGTTTTTGTTTGTTTTGTTTTGCTTTGTTTTGTTTGCCCTGGTTTTGTTGTTGTTGTTGTTGGTGGTGGTGGTTTTGGTTGGTTTTTTTTCCCTTTTTGTTTGTTTCTTTTTAATTATACATATAGGCACTTGATTCTGCACCACTTCTAATAACACGATTCACATTCAAATAAATGAAACTCGAAAGACTGTTTGTGGAGCAGATGTGATTCCATAAAGGACAATGTTTCTGGAGCTGAAAAATACAGTGTGCAACAGTTGTCCTGTTCATTATTATTTGTTTAATGGTTTCTACTAAAAACTAAAATAAGTGACCACATGATATCAATCTATAACATGAACACATTCATAGTGTCACATGACCATGAGTGTATTCCCAAATCCCTGTCACCCTGTGATTATGTTCTACATATAAATACTTCTGAAAGCTTTCAGACCATGACACTCAGCTCAGATCTGGTGTGCAATTACAGTAGGGTATGACGTGAGAGTTGAACTCATTAAATGATTTGCTGCTAAGGAAGGAAAGCCTGCTTTGTCCAGTCCTCCACTATCAGGTATGCGTTCTCCTCCTCTACCTTTCTTTGGTATCAGGTCTAGTGAGCCTGTGGCTGCAGTGTGAATTAATTCAGGAGACTTACCCACTGTACTGATCTTTAGGTGAGACTACTTAACATCTTCAGTGTAAACTCATCTCTCTAGAAATCCTTCACTACACTTTGACCGTAAAAGGAATCTAGGGTAAGGAAATCAAATGATGAGCCTGGATATATGTCTGCATTTTATGTCCAAAGATGAACGATTTGAATTCCACCCCATTATGACAAATTGGAGAATTACTGCAATTATTTTTAGTACAAAATTCCTGCTCTTCTATACTGTAGTGAATATGTATTAAAAAAGTCAAAGAGAATTCTGATATTATGTCCTGGTGAGCAGGAAATTGCTAGTATTGCCAACAGTGATGGAGGAAGTTTTTCAAATAAACAGTATTTTCTCGTCTAGATGTAGCCTGTTAAAGACAAGGTCTAATAGCCAAAAAGAGATAGGCAACTGAGAGTGGCATCTGGGATAGTTAAGGGAAATGGGAACAGGGAATCTGATCAACAGGGAGAGAACTAAGAAACATGAAGCCCAAGGAAGGACAACATTTCTTAGTGCTTATCATGTTCTTGATGCTACTTTAAGAGGATTCAGATGAAGTAGAATGGAAGAGCAGTGTAGGAACCTGCATTAGGAAATTGTACATTCCTATGTACATCCTATGACTATGTAGACAAGCAAGAATGGAAAGACTGTAGTATCTGGAGAGAGAGAAACAGAATACAAGAGTAGTTTTCATCCCCATTTCCCAATGACAGTAGATGACCGCAGTACTTGTATCTGCGTTTGCCCTTCTGGGCTACCTAACGATTTTCGTGAATTTTAACCAAAGTTTAAACTGAAGACTACTTTACCGAATACTTTTCTTTTAAACTCAAGACTCAAATTCCTCCATTTTGGTGCTTACACAGTCTCCAGTTCTTAGATGTGAAACTTAGGAAATATTACAGGACAATATCCACTTAAAAGTTAGTTAAAAAGAGGATGAAATTAGGAAGGAAAAGATGAAGAACAGCTTTAAAGACAATATAAAGGTTAAAAGAACAAAGTAAGTAGGAAGGATTCGCCCTGATGTTGAAGTGAGAGGAACAAGGACAAATGATAATGATAAAAGACTACATAGTAATGTGTGTTTTATACACAGCCACTCAACAGTGCAGGAGCAGGGACATAGTAAGTGAATATTAGAGAAAATATATTATATGAAAGTTAAAAAACTTTTCTATTGCTTTCTTGAAAGAGACTGTAGAATTGAATAGAAAACTATATTCCTGCTGCAGCATTTTGCTAGATGTTTCATATAAACTATAAAAAGCTTATTATTTGCTATTAGTGTTCCTTCTGCAATGGAGTTTCTACAGAATCCATTTAGTCTAATTCTAAATTCCATAGGATTTTTCCATGAAGGATCACTAAAGTATCTTCAGTGAAGAGACACATCCAAACAGTGCATTTACTGCTCTTTTGCCCTCAGCTGGGCTATTCTCTTAGGCTGGTTACAAGAAATAATATTTTGTGTGTCGCTTATTTATATTGTTTACTGCATGTTCTGTTACCTGCTTTCATGAAATGTAGCCTAGTTTCATGAACTTGTGAAATGACAGCTGAAACTAAAATATATAGCATTATTTGCTCCATTCAGAAATGGATTTAAAATGGAGGAGTCAGGGGTATAATAAAATAAATGACAGAAAGAAATGTATCCTATTTAATGCAGACATCAACAACAAACTGCTTCTTAGGTATTTCTGTCAGAAAAACAATTTTTTTTCTCATCTTCTCTAAGTAGCTCTATCTAAGACGGTGTCCCTGATACATAATAAGATGTAAGTGAGGTTTATTCTATTGACTTTT
Organism: Chloroceryle aenea; assembly: GCA_013399075.1. Taxonomy (NCBI): domain Eukaryota; kingdom Metazoa; phylum Chordata; class Aves; order Coraciiformes; family Cerylidae; genus Chloroceryle; species Chloroceryle aenea. The sequence continues at coordinate 160,970 of VWZY01004829.1, read as the reverse complement.
TAAAACAATCCTTAATATTGCTTATAAAATTCTGCCAGAAAGTATTCATTTTAATCATCAGTCAGCATTTTTATTATATTATAATCCTTAATTGATTGACGTTTAATCACAGTCTTTGTATTTTACTATCCCTTGTCTCATAAGAGGCAATTTTCTCTTTACTGTAGTTTAACAGCTGATGAAAAAGATTTAAGGAAACCTATAAACTTAAGATTGGTTAATGGTCCCTTATAAAAGAATATTACACTTCTAGGATCCATTGCACAGATGTGATACTCAATTGTAGAAATGTGCATGGGGTTTATTAAATTACAGCACAAATCTTCAGTCTTCTGAATTATTGTTCATGTTGGTATTGTTAGGCAAATGGGGAGACACATTATTGCTTCCAGTTGTTCACATTACTGTGGTGTAATACAGTCAGAGACAGCTGGCACATTGCTCTAGGCAAATGCAGAGATAGAGCAGCTGTAGAGTTCTGGGCCCCAAGTGAAGGTCCAGCACCGCTGACTCAGTACTGGGTGGCTCATCAAAAGATGTCCAGAAATAAAAAGAAAAAGTTGCTTTTTATCAGAGCTAGAGTGCTGAATTTTGCCCAACTAATTAACATGGTCTTTCTCTGTTTTGCATGGAAACCAGTGAGTAAGTAAAAGCAATAGCAAAACCATTTGTCCCAGTTGTACTACAAAGGGTGAACTGGAGATATTTTGGCTTTACTTACAAAAATCCAAAATATGAAACTTATTCCACTTTGAACTGCTGTGAACTACAGCTTTTGTGTCTCATTGTGGAATGGCAAAAGCTTATAGGGAGCTCTGAATGATTTCCTCTTGTTTTTGGCTACTAACAGGACCACATTTGTCTTCTGAGAGAGGTATCTGCAGCATTAAATGTAACATTCTGGCCTACTGCAAACAAGGAGAGAACTGCCATCAGAGCCATTCAGGATGCTGGAGCAGAGGCAGCACCTTAGAGCCTTTCATTTCCAACCTGGAATTCCTCCTACTGGACCACAAATTAGAGTTGGAAGAGGACTAGGCTCTTATCTACACTTTCTAAACCAGTGTGGGCATGCTTTAATTAATGTAGTGTATGCTATAATTTTAACCCAGATCTGTTCTGAAAGACAGTTAGTGATAAAACACCACATAAATGTACATGTTCTTAATTTTAAACTTGTGCCCATTTCGTAAGTCATTTGGCTGTTTTGTTATATTCCATAATTTAATTTAGAAACATGTGATATTTGCTTGGTTTTCTGCCTAACTTGTATTATGTGAGAAAGCACCTAGAATGGCAGTTAGGAAAAAAAAGGAGCTGCCAACAAAATCTTCCCAAATCAGGTAAGATGCAGATAACAACGGTGCACTCAAGAAGGGGCAAGGAACAACTAGAATCCTTATGGGAGCTCAGTGTGCCCCTGCTTCCATTGCAGATCCAAATTTAACTGGGTAGCTGGATGCTACACCAATTTTTGACAATTTTTTTTGAGATTCTAAAGCTTCAGCCACCTTTTTGGCACAAAATAGCCCTCTGTAGTTGTCTCCACATGACACCTGTTTAATAACATTTTTTAACAGGGCTGAAGGTATGTTTCCCACAATGATAAAAGGTTGGATAGGGTCTCTGTAGGATGTTGCTTGGCTGAGTTCCTGTTCGTATGATTATTTTCACTCTTCTGGGATTTTATGGTATTATTAATGATATGTGAGGGAGTCGAGGACCTTAGAAAGGCATCTTTTAAATTATTTTAATTTAAATGAATTAATTGTGGATACCCTTAGAAAACCGTGTCAGCTCACTACGAGTTTACATGTTGCAAAAGCCTTTATCCAGTTATCATTCAAACTATTTCCAAACTTTACATTTTTCCCTAATGTCCACAGGAAATCCAGAATTGTAAGAATAAAATAAGATAAGCTAGAGTATCTGTGGGGCCCTCCCTTGTCTATATTTCAGACTGTAAAGTCAAGGCAGGAATTGTCTCTTTTGGTATCTTTCAGGTCAATAGGTCAGGTTATCACCACTTGGGATAGGAAGGTATTACCGCATTGTTTGTGCAAGTTTTATATACTTAGGTCATGCTCTCAGTGAATATCTATTGCAGAGCAAATGTGAGCAGCTCCAAAATGTTGCCGAAGCAAATCTGCAGATTTCATTCCCACAAATGTTTGCAAATACTGCTTGCCCCTATGCTCTACTCCCTACCCTGCAACAAAACATTCAACTCACTGTGAACAAAGACAAAAAGCCAGAGCAATTCAGTTGGTATCTGGCAAGCGTGCCATTCAGCAGGTGTGTGCTAAATTTGCATTAGACTTAACACCAGGAATTGAATCATTAATTGGGCACCAATGTGAAGAATTTTTCTCATTTGGGACCTGAATTGCAACACTTATATCCCTTTAGGCAAGACATCACAACCTTCCTATCCCAAAGCAACAGCGCTACCACTTGAGCTAAAGGAGAATCTCCGTTATAGAACAGTAGTAGCACTTACTGTATGTCCTCTTTCTAGGCTGTAAACCACAACAGGGGAAAATAATTATAATCCCTTAGTGCTTTGTAATCATTGTGTTTTTGGGGCCGCTTTTTTTTTTTTTTTTACCTTTTCACATATTTTTAATTATGTGTGAGATCTTTTGGATGACATAAGCAAAGAGTGCACTGTTTCTCAAAATTCAGACAAAAGCGATTTTTCACCTTTTAGGGAGGCTGAAGAAATTAAGCATGTTCAATATTTTTATCTCTTCATTTCTTAGATCCCCCTTTCCTACTATTTTAAGGCCACATTTTTTCTCATTTTTCCTCTTTTTCAAGCCACAAAAGGTTGTAAAAAGAACCTAATGTTACATTTATAAAAACTGAACTCTTTTTCCCTCATGGATAACAGTGCCTGATGGTGCAGTTCTTTCTCAAGCTTGTCCATCATGGGTTCTAGGCATAGTACCTAGGTCCAAGTAGAAGTATTCAGCTCCTTATGAAATCACACCACCTAGCTGTCCACATCTGAGAGATTGCCTGAATTGAAACACACACAGATGAAGGATTTAATCTGTTGCACCTCAGCTGTGGGAAGTAGAGGGTTATAGAATCCTGTCTGCTTATAGTTAAGTGTCATAAGACTCAAGTCAGATGTGTTTGTCAAGTACTTCATGATCTGTGGACAACAGGAGTACATATATGCATATTATTAAAACCATCCATGTTTCTATTCATAAGGGTTTTTTTTGCATAGGCTGTTGATACTATTATGGGCACTTCCATGTAGTGCTCTAATTTTAATTTCTAAAGGCAACTTGTCATATGGAACTGTTTCCACACTCCTACACCTCTCTCTCTGAAATTGCTTAATTCCCATGATTTTTTCTTTTTTTTTCTAGGTTAGTTATTTTCTTTCTTTGGATACTTCTACAATAGGAATTATGCAATATTGTGTTTATGTTAGCCAGAATATAAAACAGCACTTCAGATAGAAGGGTTTAGTTAAGAAATTTTGTGTATTTTTAATTTAAATTGCTCCAACAAAATCTCAAATATGAATGCAAATGCTCTGTTGAAACTAGATCATAGAAAGCAGCAGGGATAAATAATTTCATAATTACTATTTCAACATATTAAAACTTGCATCAAAAATAAATTTAATTTTTGGTATTTCTTTCCCTCGCTAGGAATTCTTCTTGCTCTTAAAACACTTTCTGATCTAATTCCTAAGAACAAGTCCTACCAGTCAGTATTAGTAGTTGAAATTACAGAATTATCTTGTAAGGAATTATTATGTTTCAATTTCCTTCTCTTTCCAACACACACGAAAAGATGGATTTAAATAATTTCCTAGGAAATCAGACACTCAGGAAAAAGTAATCTGAATTTCTATGGAAATATACAGTTTGAAAGTCAAAATTGTAAAGATCAAAATGAAGTGCTTTTGCTCTGTTGAAGCAAGTACTTTAATTAGCCCACTTTCAGGAGGGGCTTTAAGGGGTTGTGGGAGTGGTTGAGGGTATTTTTTTTTAAAATTAATGCACAGAACCAGAATACAAGTGTCTTTCAGAGCTAAACACATTTTTACCTACCCCAGAGACTTCTCCTCTGCTCATTCATTCCTACAGAGTTTCAGAGAATTTCAGTTGGTTTTACTTGTCACTCACTGGCAGACAAAAATTGACACCTGTTCCCCAGAAGAAAATCAGAAGAGATTCAGTAAAAAAATATGTGTATGTGGTATTCTCTCCTGGTGACCTCAAAGTCCTTCACAGAAACTTCTCTAGCTCTGAATGCCCAGCCATTCCTCCTTGCAATACATTCATCATCAAACACTGTTGCATAAACAGAACATAGAGTCATTCTCTGAATACATCATTTCTCCCACTCATTATTGATGAGTTAAAGGTTATCAATAACACAAGGATATAAAATAAATCAACTGTCTTTTGTCAGACTATTATATATTCTTTGTATGTCCTGTAGTTATAATTAATTTCTGAGGCTTGCTTGCTGTGTTTTTAACTTTTGTTATAACATTGCTACATACAATGAATTGAAACAAAAGACTGCAAACAACTCAGCTTTGGTCTAGTCATGTCATTCTTCAGAGAAAACAGCTAAGCCCACAATGGCTTTTGTCTTAAAAAAACCCTAAAACTGAAGTCCCATTTTTGCCAGACAAACAAACAGATTATTTTATTTAATGTATAGATGCTTATAGTGGGTGCCTACATGTAATGATATTAATGGAATTAAATATGCTCTCCTAAACTGCAGTTTATTTGTGCTACTGCTATGTTTGTACTAAAAGGAGAGAAATCTTAATGGAGGAGTATTAAGGGGACCCAGCTTGAGACCCCAGGAAGTCTGTCTTGCATCAATCCATTCCTGGTGAGATCAATGCCAGACCTGCAGACAGTGAAAGCCATAGCTGGAAGAAGAGAGGATCACCCCTTGCAACGGACACATATATTTCAGTTAGCATAACTTTTGTTAAATTATATAGTAAAATAAAACCTGACAAACATTTTGAAGAATAAGTCAGTATTTCTCTTCCGTTGCTCTTTTTCTGTGATATTAGGTGAAATAAGTTCTTCCCAGAGTCTCACATCTCATTCCTTGTATTCAGAATGATTTCTAGTTATTGCAAGTGATTTTCTTTTCAAATAACTCCCTTCTCTTCTTTAGTAATTTTATATCAGAAGAGGATGGAAGTAGATGCTCTTTGAAAGATGAAAAATGAGGATGTGGTTTTATAACAGTCTATGTTCATTAGAACACAAAAAACTTGGACACATCTAACACATGCATTTTCTGCTCCTGGTAGTTGTACTCTGGTGAAGCCTTTGAGAGCCTGCTTAAGTGCAAACATAGAGGTAACACTACACAAGGAGAACCTGTGTGCTTTGCCCTGCACATCTGTCCCAGCGCTTTGCTGGACTGGAGCCACAGCATGTATTTTCAGCTGCTGACATGCTGAATTGAAAATGGTAACTACCTTAGACTTTTTGTTCCTGTACCTCTTAACAGAGAAGAAAAGAAGCATTTAAATCAAGGAGTAGGCACATGCAGTAAGGAGATGCCTGTATTGCATGGGTGACACCGAGAGTAAAATCCCGCTGTGCTTGTCCTTTTTGTGGTACACATGGAGAAGCAATGTTAAATCAGTACAGTGAGGAATAATTAATGCTAGTTTGTAGGGGATAACTAAAGCAATATCACTGCTATCTCAAATTACACAGAAAACCAACTGTGTAGTTGGGAGATAAATGAACGCCTTCCTAGGTTCTTCTCAAAGAAAGGAGCAGTTTTGACATCTCATCTTCACTTTCAAATGTCACTACATATTTAGGAGGAGGGAATGTTTGTTTTGTGTTGCCCAAGAAGAGCAATTTTGCAAGACATGGATACTGGAAGCCTTCTAAAAATGCGAATCCCACTTTATAATACATCAAAACATCCCTTCCAAAACATCACTTCCCATATTTGTCTGGGGGTCTGCATCACATACATAATAATAGTGTTTTCTGCATATCTCAGAAGAACTTGTACATCATAATGTCTATTCCTGAAATTATGTTTGTTTGTTGTATATTTTTGAATACTTCCCTTCCACAGCAAACAGTTTTGTCTGATGAGTATCTTCTTGTATTTTGCGTCAGTCAAAGCCTTTCCTCCTAAAAACAACTGTGAACCGTCAAAAATGTTAATGCGAAAGTCAGCAGTATTACACAGAAGTCATTGTTTCATAAGAGAAAAAGAGATTAATAATTTAAAACATTCTCTAAATTAACAAAGGAGAAGTGGACAATGTAACCATACTGCACCTCAATGGATGTCCCTTTCTCTTTTTTTTTCCAGATTATTAGGGGTGTCACTCAAATTTCAAAATTCAACATTACCAGTTACTATCACTACATATAGCCTCATGTTCCCAGAGCACGATGTTAAGGCTTACAGCTTCAGCTTTGAGGATGAAAAGCATTTGTATCAGACTGCACTAGTTAACTGGAGACACACCTGTACAATGCAGAACAAAACCAGATGTTTGGAAACTGATGTACTTTTAACCAACTATCTTGTGGTCAAGGAGGGATGAGGGTGATTACCAAGCATTGAATCCAAATATGGCTTTATTTTCCTAAAGAGACAATGGAATAAAGAAGACTACTGGAAGATGAGAATTTTCTGTGTTGAGTCTGTTCTTAACCTTAATTAAACTTGCATGTCTCTACCCATACCTCTAGATCTTCTCCTGATTGCACTGGAGGTGCGGGGGGCTGGGAAAGAATAAAACATGACAGGGATCCCAGAATCATCATGAGTTTTCATTTTCATTACCTAATCGATACATCTATACATCATCAGCAACATGGGATAATATAGTCATACAGTCAACTTGTTACAACCGTGCTCAAAGAATGGCTTTCCATTCAGTGTGTAAAACCACATAATGATAACTGCCATTTTCTTATTAGTTATAAAAGACACTGGTACTATTGAGTATAAGGCACATGTACAAGGCAAAATTAAGAGTCATTGCAAATAATGCTGCTATTGTACTGACGAGAATTTGACATTCATTACTGATTGACAACATGACATCAAATTACAGGGTTAGCCCAGATTGCCTAATGCCAGCTTGGAATATTTTGCCAAGAAATCAGGTCATAGACATGCAATTATAATAGTTTAGGAGAAAAAGAATTATCATGCCTTGTTCAAAAGCATTATGGGCCAGTGATTTGTTGTTAGAGAGGAAGATATGAAGAGCTCACTTTTTGGGGAGCTATCCATGTCATTGCTTTCTGAAATGGAGTCTCAATGGTGACTGGCTGTCTGCACTGAGCAAACAAACTGAGGAAAATAGAAGGCAGGATGGCAGCCTCCCTTCTAGTTTTCTGCTCTTCAAGGACATGTACTTGGAAACTATGAGGCAGGGAGCCAGTTTTCCATTTCAGCTTTATGTGCTGCTCACTCAGTGCACATACAATTTTTAAATGTAGGTCTCCACCTTGTCTGAAGGGCAGTGATTAAGTGGGGTTTTCGTTGCCCCAGGCAGCCAGATAATAGGAACTTTCCTATCTTGATGAATGCTCCCAGAGGATCTGTCCTTTTGGTACCTCCTGATTTGACTGCTGCAATGCACTTGAAATGGGGCAACTTTGAAAACTGCTCTGCCTCTGTGGCAAGTGGTGATCTGCTTGCTAAACCATGTACCACATGCAGGGGATTTCTGGCTGGTGTTGGGATGAGTTATTCAAGTGACTACCTGACTACCTGCCTTCTTTGTCCCAGCAGCAACAAATGGTTAAGGATGCTCCTAACAATCTTCAGATTTGGATTTAGAGGAGGCAGAAATTCCATATCTGTTGAGAGCTGTTTTTTGGCTGGTGAGGATGTGCAAGACTTCATCTGTTACATGAGGATCATTGCTTCATTGGCTCAGCATGGCTCAATAATTTTTCTTTAGGATAGTGTATTAACTCCAGCTTTCTAGGAGAAATTGTATGGCAGCTATACATCTGGAAAGAGAAATTATCTACAGTATTGACTGTTCTTATTTTTAATTATGTTAGATTGTGTTAATTAACCCAGAGATTATGAGATTATACTAATTGCACAGTGTATACATACATACAAAATAAAATTTCTGGTGTGTAAAATAATGGATAGCAGAGCTTGGAAAACTGAACAGCCAATTTCATGAAAGGAGCCTCAGAAGGAGGATTTGGCCACCTACAGAGCTTATATTAGTTTAACTTTGCAATGCATGGGCATCTTGCTCAAACATAAGAAGACAAAAAAAAAAGGTAAAATAGTAATTTTTTTTTAAACAATTCTTCCTTGGCATACTTAAACCTGTCTCTATGCTAGTTGTTGGACCTCATGGTCTCCTGAGGTGTCTCAGCATTCAGGGTCATACACTCTCATGGTTCAGACAAATGTGGTCTGGGAACTCAGTCTGAATTTCTTTGGCACAGCATCACATGTTAAAAAAACTTTTTCTGCTATCAAGATCTTCATCTGTCTCATGCTATTAGGCTGACATAAAGAGGAGGGTAATGCGAGGAGAAAGACCTGAGAATATTGACACCATTTCACATCTTAAGTTAAGAATCTAGCTATTTTCTTTTTCAAAGACAGAACAGCATCTATGTAGTCAGAAGTTTATCAGTGAGCCCAGTTACACATCTGCATAGTTCATAATTAATGCTATCAGAATGATTGTAGTGAATACAGAGGTGCTATTGCAAGACATTATTTCTCCTGGAATTTATTAATTGAAACAGTTTCAAAGCCTGTTTCACTGAAGCCTGAATATTTCACAGAAACTTTTGTACAAGTTCAATGAAGGTATTTCACAGCAGCAGTTTGATTTTTTCATTAAAACAAAAGGGAGAGGAGGAACCTGACTTTTCCAAGGGAATGAGACAGGGAAGACTCATTTCAGTTCATTTTTCAGCTTCATGTAGCTAATTTGGCTTCTTATCTTTTTGTTTTCTTCTGTTTTGTTTTTCTGGTTTTTGATTTTATTTGTAGTTTGCTTTGGGTTTTTTTAAAGAACAAAATATCCAATTGCTTTCACTTCACAGTTTGAACCCTCAAGATTTATTCACAAAGCATGAGATGTTTTCCACGTGGAGTTGCTTGAGGGGTTATAGGGAGAAAAAATGGCACTTAACTCCAATTAAGCCAAGCAGAGCTGAAGATAAATTCTGAATATCTGTCTTAATGCCTCATACTTATAAACAGTCCCTCTCAACAGGCTGTAGAGAAGAAAAAAGAAAAACAAAACAACTTTACAAGGCATAAATGTAAAAATTTGTCAAGTTGTGTGAGACAGGTCTGAAAGTGTGTAACTCACTTAGTCTCCTACATTATGTAGGAGCTCTCGTGCTTTTTTTTCTGAAGGGCTCACATGGCAGGCATTACAAATTGAAATCAAAAATTTCAGACTGATTTTTGTGTCTTTGCAATCAAGTTATTTTTAACTTTTTCTTTTTTGCATCTCTAATCGATAAGTAGCTATGAAAATAAGTGTGTAGAACATTTTTTAAGGCAATTTTTAAATACCATAGATATAATATCTGTACCTGATTATGACTACCACAATCTGGTTTAAGATCTAAAGCAAACCATCTGTGCTTTCACCTGTTTTTCTTTCCAAGGTTGTGTTTTATTAATCTTGCTACTTTTGTATTTGAGGCTATATGAAGAGTAGAAGTAAAATTTTCTAATCTTTCAACATACCATTCCTTTTGCAGAGTTTGTTAAAATAGAGCATGTATGTAACTGCCAACTAATTTGATGGATATGTTAACTAAAATTTCAGTATTTAAATTTTAAATCAAGGCCTGTGTTTTTAGTTCAACAACATGAAATAGTGGTGACAATAACTCTTAATTCATTTGCCGCCCCGCCCCCCCCCGCTCCTTTTGACAATTGCAGGAAAGAAAGCCATACTAGAAATGCTCAGAAACAGCTATTAAATAGTGTGGGTTTGTTCTGTTGTTTTGTTTGCTTTTTTAAGAAGATACTTTTGTTTCTCATGCTTCTAAACAGAACTGGAAGATTCAGGGCAGCCCAAGAACGATTGAAATGTGATTTGGTTTTCCAGTATAAGCCCTTTCATGCTTTCTGTTTGGTTAGAGTCTATTATATCAGTCTTCATCTGTATCTAGTCTGTCCAGATAATGAACAGCAATACTAGTGACCATTGTCTGTGCTACCCGCTAGATGAATAGAGAAACAGCAAAGCAGATGTCCTCTAAGGGCTCTTTAATAAATTTATCCCATAGTGATGAACAGTGACAGTCAATCACATCTTTTTCATCTGTTTGAAGGCATTTCAGTCCAAGACTGGCTCTGGACTGAACTCTGCAGCACCTATGCAGGTCTTATTTTGAAGTCAGGAAGACTGCAGAGCAACACTGAGTCCCAGAACTTCACTCCTTTTGCTGCTCCTCCTTTGTCCCCATGTGCATGAAACTCACTGCCTGCTTTCAGGCAGACCTGAGCTATGTCAGTGGGATGGACATGAAGTCTAAGTGCTAATGTAAGGCTCCAAAGTGTCCTCTTGTTGAGAAGATGACATAATAAGATCTGAAAATAAAAATGATGAAACTCGAAGAGGCATCTTTCTAAATCTTTTAATGGATTAAAAAAAAAAATAAAATCTAGAGGAATGATCCAAACTCCTCTTGCTACAGATAAACACTGAAACTGCATTATCATGCTGCATTCTCTTTCCTTTTAGGACTGCTTGTAGCAAAGCACACATGCTTATCAAATCACTGAGTTACAGAAATCAAAAGCACAGAAAAAAATGAAGTCACCGGTCCCTGCACTAAGTTTCTCTTACATACAAGTAATCCAATATTTCATTAAAAGGTGATTTAACAGCAAATTAAAATTTACCAATTTGTACAGTGAATAGACCGGGGAGCAGTTAATTTACTTGTAAGTAGTACCCTTCATGAAAAACTTCCAAAGATAAGTGAAGAGAGACCTATGGATGCATTCCTACATCCCAGTCAGTGCACGAAGAGATCAGGGAAACAGGCGAAATGATAGTGAGTTTTATGAATCAGTCCTGATATTTTCTGGGAACACATGAAACCTAAGAAAGGTAGCAGTTATCCTAAAGTGAGATCTCTTAGTTTAACATACCTGAGGATAACATATCTATATACAACAGATAACATGGCAGCTATCTCACAAATTATCCCTATAATTGAAGTATACAAAATGGAATAAAATTATAATCTAACCACATAGAGGACAGTTATGCAAACTTCCAATAGAATTCAGAGGTCTGGGATCAGATCCATAATGACTAAAAGATATCACGACTTTTTTAGCAATGAAAGCTAATGTTGATTTTCCTCTGGGGAAAAAAAAAAAAAAAAAAAGGAAAAAAAAAAAAAAACCCACACATAAAACANAATCACTAACCTAAGTACTAGAAACAAAGGAGGAAAAAAAACCCCAACACCACAATACCTGCAACCCAAATAAATGGTTCTACTAAAGCTGCATAAAGTCAACAAATTACTTTCATGGCGATGCGGCAAGTAACCACCAGCAAAGGCAGAACTGTGACCGACATGAACGGCAAGTCTGGTCGTCTGTAACCCGAGAACACCGATAACATCTCTGCTTGGAAATAAAACTGCTTTTTGCACTCAGCAGTAGAGCTGACAGGCTTCAATCAATGTAGAGATTATGCCACCTTCTGGTCGACACACAGATGACAGCTCCTTGTATTTGTAGACTGATCCATTCATTAACAGTTTATGCAAAACTTGCTTTGCAGGCATGAAGACTTTTCACAAGAGCTATGCTCGTTCCTTATTTTCCTTTTCATAAAAGTCCTTTGGTGGCTGCTTCCAACCAAATGCGTTATATCACTGCAACGCGGTGGACAGTACAATGTAAGGTATTGCATTTTTTAGGCGGGCCTAATAAATGTTTGGTTTTGTTTGTTTGTTTGGGTTTGGGTTTTTTGGTTTGTTTTTGATTTCCACTCATGAACTTTTTAAGTTTAGCGATGCTTACTCAGCTGAACGTTGGTATAACACCCGTTTATTATATTCAAGTCGACTGAACTGGAAGAACTTGCTATAACTCTGCATAACACGACAATCCTGCTCTGTTAATCCCGGAACAACTGTTAAATATACAATTTTCCTCAAATTCCAAGTTGAGTAAATTCCATCCTAGCTGCCTAATTTTCCATAACTATTCTCTAAGTCAGCTAATAAGCATTGTTTGGCAGAAGCATAAGGAAAGAACAGATGATATATTTTTTTCCTAGAAATAAATGCTTATGTTTTTTTTCCAAAGTAAATTATGTTTAAAAATCACATCAGTTTGAATTATGTGTTCTGTTAAGTAACCACAAGACACAGTAGACTGCAGTACAGATTTCCTTCCTGTAAGAGAAATTCAAAGGCTGAAATTATTTGGAATACTTTATAGGGACAAATACTCCTTCTTTGATTACAGTCTGGTGGATTATGTGTCAGGAGAGATTCTTTATGTGTCCTTTCAAATAGAAGTCAGATCAGACCTACAATAGAAAGCCCTATGGAACTTCCTTTCTCTTGATTTCCCTTTTTTCCATGCTGCCAGGCTCCTCAAATTCTACCTATTCTTATGCTTATATCAACCAGTCAGTTGAAAAAAGTTCCTCTGTCGGTCTTGATCACCTTTTCTGCTATCATTGCTGTTTTCTGAGACAAGTTAGGACTCCCTAGGGAAACAATGTACCTACGCATGTTACCACTAATTGACTTCCACATTGCTTTCTAGAACTGCTGCCTTCAGCCCTCTAATCTTATGGGTAAGGACTGCATGAATGGATTGTTATTTTCTCTCCTCCCAGCCAATACAGGCAGGAGATCTAAATAAAACTCAAATATTTAAATCCACTTGGGTAATTTGGTTTGCATATGCTCAGTGTAAGTTCCCAAAACACATCTTTATAGTACTTATTTCTCGTTTATTTACCATCCTTCTTCTTCGGACCTTAATAATGTAAGACAAACCATTGGTCTGATTTGTACAGTTCTGAAACATAGTCATTGTTTTCAATTATTTTTCACGTTATAGTCTCTGATCATTTATTTTTTATGCTTAGTTATGCTAATTAGGTTAAAAGCCTCTAGTTGTATGTAGTATTTTTCTCTCATAGTGTTGAAAGCTGTTTTATATAGGCCGTGACAATCCGCATGTTTATAAATTAACAGAATATAATATACTAAAAGGTCTACCCAGTGGAGAATAAAAAAATAATGGTAGGGTTTTTTTTTTATTATTTCTTTTCAGTGGAAAAAAATCCTGTAAGTACAGAATTGAATTTGCGTAACTGGCAATTAATGAATTATTTGAGTAGAGTAGCAAACTAAATACTGAGAAGATGTTTAAGTAACACATTTATCACTTTCATTAGACTTTTGAAATTGTTCTCCCTGAATCACATAATCACATGAATGACTCTTTCAGCTGTTGTTCCAGAAAATGGATCAATGAAGAAATAATTCAAGCTTTTCTCATAATTTAGGAGGAATTTGCACACAAAAAGATATTTCCTGCTTAGAAAAAAAAAAAAAAAATCCAGTAGCAAAGATATTACATTGTAAATGGTTTGATAACAAAGATGATCATATATGAATGACAGCAACCCAGGCTTACATGTTTTTTTGGTGTTCTTATCCAAGGTAGAAAAGATTGCTGAGATAACTGGAGATTGTAGTATAGGTGTATGCCATCCTAAATTTTATTTAGAGCTCAGCCTTGCATTAATACAAAGCTAGGACACTTGAAGATCCACCTAGAATTCGTCTGAAACAAAAGATAGTCTCCAAAGTCATTTAATATGCAGAACCATATCAAAGTCAGAACTTCCCAGCAAATACACTTGTTATGGTTTTGAATACAAGATCAGGCTCTGCAGACTTGCCCTGAAGTGGTTTATTTCCAGTTACCTGAGATCCAACAAAAGCTTGGGAAGTCAATAGTTACCTTTAGTCCAGCATTATCGCGAGTCATAATGTGCCCATTTTTAAGAACACATAATCAAAATGAAATAATATATATATAAGCATAGGGATATGAAGTGTCAATTCTGCTCACCATAGGGTGTTAAGTGTTGCCAGTTAGTACAAGGTGAATAATTACATCAGATGTGTTCACTTAACCTCATGTTCTTTGATCTGATATTTTAATGGCAAAATGACACCTAATTGCATCTTAAAGATATCAGCAAAGTCCTGGTCCACCAAAAAAGAAAGGTGGAAAAAAGATTAAATTGACTTTTTTCAATAATTTTCTTTTTGCTGTCCCCAGGTTGCACAGTCTTAGACCTTGCATATCTCTCAAGCTGGTGCCCATGAGTCCAACTTTCATTTCTAATGGTATATCTCTCCTTGTATGTGAGGCTGGCTTTTTTCTCTATACATACTTTGAAGTTAAAGTGTGCCTAAATGAAACTTACCATGCCAAGGAGTTAGAAGGTGGTGCATGGCTACTGGAACTGAGAGTAGGCTGCCCAGTGATGTTCATGGCACTGGGAGCAAGCCTTCATCAGTCTACCTAAAAAAAAATCTACAGGATGCCTCTTCAAGCATCATGCATAATTTCTCTTAAGGTAAGGATTTTCTGGAGCAAAAGGGGGAATCAACTCATGAATCTTGGGTCATTGGGGATGCCACTGGAGGTAGAAAAAGATTTCTGTCTCATTTCCTCCGTGAGAGAACATGGTGCAATGCTATATGAAGGCAAAGCATACCTACATTGATTATCTTGGGTTTATCTCACCTTTTTTCTTAAAACTGAAATATTTCTCTTTTTGTTTTTCACATTGAAGAAAAAAACCCCTCCTCTGTCATGATATTTAGATTTCTAGGTGATCCATGACATTCAACAGAGCACTGTAAGGAAAGGCCAGAAAGCACGCAGAGATTAATGACACTTTTGCCAAGTGATGAATTCTGCGGGCTTGAAAACCTGGCATCTTGCATTCTGTCAAGATCAGAGCTGTTTTTATGCTGTTTAAATTGTGATTATTTTCTCACATCTGTTTCCTTGAAAACTAATTGTAGATCTAAAGTTGCCGTTTTTAAATAATTCATAAAAACATAAATCCAGAGGAAAATGTCAAAGGTATACAGGAACCC
This sequence comes from Chloroceryle aenea, assembly GCA_013399075.1. NCBI lineage: Eukaryota > Metazoa > Chordata > Aves > Coraciiformes > Cerylidae > Chloroceryle > Chloroceryle aenea. The sequence continues at coordinate 145,800 of VWZY01004829.1, read as the reverse complement.
AGTGAAGTACAAAGAAAAGGGTCAAGTCAGCTGTAGTTATCTGAGCATTTCTCCTACTCCCGAAGTATTTAATTAGGCCTGTCTGACTGTTTGGCCCTCGGTTGATTTTTTCATTCAAGAGAGCTGTTGACCTGATGGTACATTAAAACACACTCAGCTGTAACTTCAAAATGGTTACTGAAAACATTTGTAAATGCTGTTGTTCTGGCAATAGGGGGAAAAAAAGATGTAGACTAGCTAGTGAAACTCATACATTTATAATCTTTTTTTCATGTTACTGAATAGCCTTTTAGCTCTACCAATTACACAGATCAGCTAGACGACATCATTTAATGTAGGCAACAAAATGCCCAGAAGATCCTTATCTATGAAAACAAGAGCTTCCACAAGTTTTGAAGGGTCTTCCAACCAAGCAATTAATTGAACTAATTCAACTAAGCCTTTATAAAGTTTATAGCTTCTGGAATTATTGCTGAGCTTACAGAAGTGTTTTAAAGATTACATTCTCAAAACTTCCAGATCAATTATTTTACTGTAGGAGTGGATCTCTTGTTTTAAAATGCATCTTTGTGCTGATCTATCAGTTTTTCCTAATATAGGCTATTTTTGCAGAACTAATTAGTAACTTATGCCCTGGAGAAAATTCTGTCTGTTGGTTTGTCTTCTTAGAAAAAGAGAATTTTTATGCTTTTATTTGCAGGAATAAAACTCATCTTCTGTGAAGATAAGATATGAGAAGGAAGAATTAAAAGATAAAAGCAAACTAAAACAAAAATGAACAAACAAATGAAACAAAAACAACAACAAAAAACAACACCAAAAGCCAGCAAATCCTACAGATTTAACAGAGCAGCAGCTACAGCTGTTTTGAGGGAGAAAGGGTTTCATCTTTCTCTTGTTTGCTTGTCCAAGGATTTCCCACTATGAGATGCTCAAATGAGCATTCCTATTATTATTAAGGCTGCCCTCCTCTCAATAATTTGGATGTGACTTCCCCTCTCTCCCCCTCAGCATGGCACCAAGCAGGCTCCTGTTTTATATTTCGTTGTTGAAAGGGAGGCTGTCAGGGTTGACATTCTGAAATATCCATCTGGCTCCTTAAATGCTATCATGCCTCTTTTGTTTTCCCAAGTCTCCGATGAGAAGATGTTTGTCACTTAATTGCTGCTGAGGATCACAGATGATGGTTTATAGGTTTAGGCAAATTGCAGGCAGCACTTTGTTAACAAACGGTAGAGCACAATGGTACTTCATAATTATCCTATAGAGCTCAATTGGCCCTTAACGGCACCTGCATGTACAGCATCAGGGAGCCTTGTTTCAACACAAAAGCTCCTTCTTGTTAATTAACCTGTGTGCACTTGTTACAAATGAAACCTATTTGTTTCCACTTAATATATTTGCAGCTAGTTTAAATATTCATTTATTATTATGCTTGTTAAGTGAGGAGTGGAGAAGAATAGTTTGGATCACTTTCATTAGTATGCATTGAGCTTAAAAGAGGTAGCAAATAGACCAATATGTCAAGTGTGTTCCTTTGTGCTTTCCTTTCTGCTCTGTAGGTCCCCAAATTAGGCTAACAAAGATGTATATCCATTGCTGATTGAAACAGTACAAAAGGAATGAGAATTATAGTAGCCTCTGTGAAAAATCCAACAATTTTTTTTTCTGAGAGGGGCTTTGCACCAAATAACAAATACTATTAATTCTAGGTGAAAAATGCATATTTATTGCATATTTAAAATTAATATGTACACACACACACATAGATTTTATTCGTATGTAAAAAGCTGTGAAATAAAATCGAATCCAGTGTATATAAATTTTATATCTTTGTCATGGTTTTTTAGCACAGACACCTTTTAATCTTCAACCAAAGAATTTACTTCTGTGTAACCTTTGCTCTTTAATTGAAAGAAATTAGTCAGAAACTGATAGAAATTCTTGTGTGTTTATTGGAGTCTATAAGTACATATAAAGGACCTTTAACTGCATATAGAGATTAATGAGCACTGATTGTCATTGTTGTTACTTTGAATTTTAAAAAAGAATATTCTAAATGCTTTTGATCCCGATACTGGGAAAACAAAGTCTCTCTCAAATTTTGATTCTGATTATTTGTTCCTTTTTGTGGCCTGAGTTTCTTTTTTATTGTGAATTGTTCCACAAATAGTACAGACTGCAGAGCAGATGTAGCTGAGCAGTGAGAGCAGTTTCAAGTTTCCTCCTGCATTTTGCTTGACTTCTTGATGTTATCTCTAAAGTATATCACTGCACAGGACTCTTATCCAATACAGCAAAATTCTTTTCTGAAAGGATGGACAAAGGATGACCATCATCTCTTGATTAGCCAGTAAGAATCCTGAATAATCCCATTTCTTTCTAAGTGATTTATTTACACCAGCAGCACTGACAGTACCATTAAATCCAGAGAACCTGCTGCTTTGCAGCTTGGTATTAGTGGAAAAACATGTTAAAGGTAGATGGAAAAGGGGTGAGCAAACTTTTGACTGCATATGAGTTCTTGTAACAACACACTGAAAACTGTCGAATATACACCTAAGTATTAATGTAAGATGTATTCCAGCAGCTGCTAATCAATGGCTGTGATTCTTCTGCTTTAAAATTGGCCCAATAATGCATTTTAGAATAGGTCAATACTGCCTCCTACATGGAGTAATACATTTAATTTGTTTCAATTCATCATGATCATATATTCTGGTTATTTTATTTAAAATTTCAACTTGCCAAGGGTAATTAATAACACAGACTAAATTGTAAGTTACTTGTATGATGCACGCTTAGAAGATATATGACTCAATAATCCAGCAATTAAATGGGGAAAGGAAGACTAGACAGTTTGTGTGCGTGTGTATACCTATTTGTGTGTAGTCATTTTGTATGTCTATATATTTTAGAAAGGAATCAGTGTTTATGTGACCTGCCACATTGAGAATCAAAGTGGTATAAATATTCTCTAGTCACAGAATAAGGATTTTGTAGCAGAGGAAGCTTCAGCAAGACATTCTTGTGAAACATCTTGTTTTTTTCTGTAGTGAGAATATCTTTACCAATCACATGTTCCTATTGTCTTCATTTGATCATTATCTCATTGCTGAGGCTTCCAACATGTAAGTGTAGATATAGTCCCTAGGATGAATATGTATCTCTTATGCCATAACATAAGTGGCACTAAGTTAGCAGCCACCTTTGGTTATAACTGATTCACAGTGGATTTCAATAGTTATTTAGAAGAGAAAGACCCTATCAGGTCAATAAACATTCACAGTTCTAATGAACTCCCTTTAAAATGTCTTTCATCTTCCAGGGTCTCAAATCATCACAAGTCTCCAGAATGAGTTCTACGGCTATTTCCAAAGCAGGTGGAACACTGAGCCATTATTTCAGCTGTTTCTTTTTCTGGTACTCTCATGTCTCCTGGCAATTTGCAGAGTTACAAAATCACAGAATACTCTTCTGCACCCAGTATATATAGCATCTGTTTCTCTTGGGTACACAACAGAATCTGAGAGAAGCAACTGAATACAGTTTCCAGCAGTCCAAACTGTGGCTATCACTATTATAGGGAGATGCATTTTAGGCCCTTTTCATCTCTCCAAAATACATCCTGACAGTGAGAGGTTTCACAGCCCCTCTTTAGATATACTTGCACAGTACTCAGACCAAATCACTGGGCTACAGCCTTCTGTTTTTCACCTGTGAAACAGCAGCGAATCCAGACATATTTGGTGTCCATACGGCCATTTCTTCAAAGCAAAGCATTATTTATTCATTGCAGCGCACGCAGCATTCTGAGAAGGAAGATAAAACACAAGAAGATCTATTTCTGAATCTTGCTTATTCCTGTGAGTTTTGTTAACTTTTTTTTCAGCATGGACACCCCTTTTTCCTAGCCTGGGAGTTACTGGCAGTTGCAGCTTCCCCTACTTTCACTGCTTTCCTGCAGCATTTTCTTATAACTAAATACTCCCTTCATCACGCTTCTTTAGCCAGGGATTTATTTATTTTCTAAACAATTTATTTTTATTTTTCTCTGAGGGTTTGGTCAGGGAAAATACACCTGTTGGCCTCTCTGGACACAAGCAGGTGCCTGTCTTGCAGCTAATATCTCCCTGCCTTCTTCATTGTCAGTTGGCACTTCTACAGAGATAGCTCATCTCTGTCTTTTGTTTGTTTGTTTGTAGGTTTTTTTTTTCCCTAGCAGCCTCTTTGATTTAATTCTCTGTAGTCAGATAGAATAATAGCAGACCAGAAAATGTAGGTACATACCACATTCAGAGAAAATAATACTGCTATCTCGCTCATTAGTCTCAGAGGAGTTTATGACTCAGAAGATAAAAGTAGTAGGAAGCATTTACAATAAAGACTGTATTCCAGAAAGGGATTGTAATGCAGGATTTTTGTTAAGACAGGGACCTGCTATCACCTACATAGCTCTCCAGTACGTGTATCACTACAGATAGGGCAGGTCAGTCTTATTTTTCATCTCCCTCTCACTTCATGTTCTGCACTCCTGTACCCATCCTTAAATGTCCAAACCAAGCTGTTCTCTACAGCCGTGAGTAGCATTTTGCTCACCTTGGTTTCACACCTTCAACACATGAAGCTCTTTCCATCATGTTCTCTGCTATAACTAGTGACAAAATCTGTCTAGATGTCTGTTCTGCCAGTCAACCTTGCTGTGTCCACGGTCTCAAGTGCATGCTTCTACTGTCCACTAATGTTCCTGTCACATTAGGAAAGGTACATACTGCACCACATCTGTTTTAAGCATTTTCCAGCTTCTTTCCTGTAAGAGCTGCCCAGCTGATACTTGACCAAGGAAGAATCTCATGACAGGTGGTGATGTTATGGCAGTGTGAGTCACTGGGAGGCTGAAGGAGTGCTAAAATGCTGCCTATCTTGTTATGTGCCAGCTTTTTTATGACATGCACAGCCCCTACATTTGCTGCTGCATGTATCCAGGAATCAAGTGTCTATTGTAAGAGCACACTGCAGCCACTGAGCTGTGCAGTAACAAAGGTTAGAATTTGCCTGCACAGTGGGAAGTGCACTCTGTCTTTTTGCAGAACTACTTGGCATCACTGGGTGGGAAAAGTACTCCTTTTTTTTTTTTTACCTACCCAATGAACATAAACACAATCCTGTCTGCTTCAGAAGGACCTATGAGGAGAAATACTTTCTTCGCTACGCTACTCAAACAGGTGTTGGTTCTTAAAATCTGTATATATTGTGTTGGTATGGGACTCCCTGTATCAACGCAACATATACAGATAAAAGTGAGTGCTTGCCCTACTGAATTCACTGCTGGCAGGCTTTCCCACAGTATAGAATTCATTTTGGAAATGTACAATTCAGAAATAGCAAAGCTTGAAATGAAATCCACAGAGACCGTGTTCTGGATTTAAAACCCTCTCAGAGTACCTAAACAATGTTAAATACTTCATATCAACAGTGTGGTCAGAACAACAACCACCAGAGCCAGTTTACTGGAGATCACATTGCCCTTCTGGCTGATCAGAAATGCATAGCAGAGGAATGTTTTACAATCCAGCAGGGTCCTGATCAATGGAAAGCCAACATCAGCCTCAATTCACACCCTGAAATCGTCTTTACAGATTCAGATATATGCATTACATCCCTTTCAAAAAGCAATCTTTCCTGCAAAATGTCTTCACAATGCAGATTTCCTTTTCAGTGGCTAGAAGACCCACTTTAAAGAAGACGTAGATTTAATTCCCTTCCACTGGCAGAGGTTCAAACCCACCATCCCCACCTCTCAAGGGACACTCTAATCAATGAGCAGCCATCTGTTTGGGATGAGGGGGGAGGGTTTGTTCCACTTCCTCTGGTGTCCTCCCACTACACAGGAAGAGGATGTCATAACTGATTGGGCTCAGTAGTTAAATCACTCATCTGTCTGATTTCTACTCCTAGTTCAGAAGTTGTTTCTGCAGTAAGTAAAATGCATTTCATGTAAATAAGTTTTCACACCTTTAGGTATATTAATAGCTATAAACACAGTGAGCTCTGGGTGGACATCTACTGATATCTATTAACACATGTAAGTGTGTGTATATGTATGCATATGAAATTAACACCCTGAAATCCTTTTAAAATACTGACAATAGAACCAGTAGACAATAATCCAATTAATAAAAACCTAGTAAAAAACCATTTTTGACAAAAAAAATTACACCTTTCCTTAAAAAGAAATCATGTTTACCGAGGTGGAAAAAAAAAATAAAATAAACAAGCTGAACACAGAAAAAGCCAGCTTTTGATTACTAAAAACTAAAACAAGATGTTGTTTTTCAATTGACAAGACAAAAAAGTCTAAAATATTTTGCAAAAATAAACAAAATAATATTTTGTAGGGAAAAGGTGTGTATGAATGCAGGCTGTATTTTTGTTAGAGGTAGCATTACTTATTCAAGCTAATGTTAGAAAAATAACCAAGGTGTATCTTACAGGAAAATGGGAAATGGAATGTGTTAAAATCTGGGACACTTTTTTCTCTGCAAGAGACAACTACTGAGATGCTGCTCCGCCTATAAAGTCTCATAGATAAAACCTTGGGAATTGACCAACAAAGGCTTTAAGCCATGATATGGGACTCACTCTATTGTATAATCTGGTGACTTCCTCCCAAAAAGACACTGGAGTTGAAGTCCTTAATTTTGACAGGGTTACATGTATTTCAACCGAGAAACTGGTTCTAAGTTTTCTAAGTTCTCTTGGTGATAACATATCTCATTTCTATGTATTAACCTGCCATAATGAGGTTTTGTTAACCCTTTGGACAGCTGAGTGCCATGACTTTTTAGGTATCAGTTTGGACTGTCACATGGTTGACTTAGCACCAGTGAGCACTTCACAACCACAGAATAATTTTCCTCAATTTGTTAAGTGGCTAATTTTAAAGGTTCACAAAAGAATTGACACAAGGGAAGGAGACAGCCACGTTTCTATCAGCAGCCCCATGAGACCTGTACAAGTGTCGTTTGTAAAACAGCACAAATTAAACAATGGCTATAATAAGATCTAGGGGCTGGTGGATAATGAAAGAAGACTTCCTGTGTAGATGCAAAATAGACACTGAATGGGTGTTTTTATGTTTGACAACAGGGCCCTTATGTAACTCTTCATGAATTCAGTCTGCTGTTAAAGTAATGTTCTTGGACTGGACTAGACTAGATGGTAACAAGCTAAATAAAATGACTACCATTTTTTTTGTATCTGTAGCTGTGATATCCATTTTCATTTCCATACTGTAGTATATCAATAAGATTTTTAAAAACAGAATATGGTGCATACACTGTTTCACAAATAAGAAGATATTTAGGAATTTGATGGTAGATATGTAACTGCTAAATGAGCAGAGTTTTATTTTAAGAACAAATACAACTCATGTGTTAACAAATCTTTTGTTCTATCTACAGTCATCAAGTCTATGTTATGAATAGCTGAATTTAAACTTCAGAATAAATTTAAGCAACAGCCTTTTTCATGCCTGCAAGATTTAAATACAGCAAACTGGACTTTATTTGGTTGGCTTAAGTATTTAATGAAATGGAAAGAAAGTTCTGTTGTGTTTTTTTTTTTTTTTGCATGGGCTGTTTCTCCCTTTCACCATAATACAGATACTTTCTATGCATAGTGTTTGCATCATTATGTAAGACATTTGCAAATATGTATGATGTGTTTGCCTATGGGAAAACCCTCTCTTCTAATGTATTCATGAAAGATGAATTAACAGTGCTTTAGGTATGATAAAGAGATTCGTAGTATAGTCTATTATAATGCCGATATTAAAAAGCAAGCTCATCATTTAATAAGAAAAATGTTAATCTTCTGCGGTCATGGCAATATGTTTTATTTCTGAGAATGTCTTCGTTCCACCATTGTCTTCTTATTAGTTATCATTTTAATTTATCATTTGTATTAGACTGCTATCTGGATAATAGTCAGGACACCATTGTGCTGACATTGTACAAAGACAGCATCCCTACCAGAAAGATCTTTGTGTCTGTTTTCCTTCTTCTTGTAAGCTTCTTTCTTCCCTTGATCTTTCTTTTTTCTCCATAATATAGACCTCAAGCACATCAGCTTCAGGATGCTGATATGATGCTTTTGCCAGATTAAAAAAAAAACAAAAAAACACAACATATTCTGAAGGCTTGCTGCTACCACATCCCTAAATCCATTCTTACTCATGCTAGCACACTAAATTTCTCATTCATTTATTTGTAATTTCTTGTAATCTGCACCAATTTCCTGCACATAATCCCCTGAGTCATGTACAACAGTCAGTGAGAACATCCTCTGTGAAAGTACCCTGCAGTTAAATACATTTTCTTATTGAAACAGAAGGATGTTGCAGAAACCATTGGTATCCATGACATTTTTGTCATTAGTAGATTTGGATTCACAGCGTGTAGCAGAGGAGAAACCCAGATTCAGGACCCTGCACAGCTGTAGTCAAAGCAAAATGTTTCATACCATGCACTCTTAAAACAGCATGAGGAAGGACATAAGATTTTCTGGAAGCCCACCCAGGGCACTAGCCAGTGGATTATTGTGTGTCATGACCTGGGAGGTGTGCTCGGGCTTTCTCATTTCATAAACTTCTGAAACATGAAGAACTTTGATTATTTTTAGTTTTTTTTACAGAGATCCTGAAAACACTTTTAAGTGTATGTTTCTTCCTGCATTAATTTAATTTATCATTGTTGTTTCTGAAATTGTGCTTCTTAAGCACATTGGCCCCAAACACACTTGATAAACAAAACACAGGAAGAAATTAAAGGGATGTTCATTGCATTGCTTTCTTCACCTTTGTGTTTTGCTATTCAGTACCTGTTCTTCCCTGTCTTCTGCTGGTTCCTCTTGCTCAACTACCTCAGACACATGATTATGTTGTCAGTAATGGTCCTGGGTAATAAAGATAGAAAGTCGTTAGAGTTTGCCTTCTAGTTCCTCATCATATCACCATTGCTCATGGTTATACAAACGGATTTTTTTTGGACTTTCTTGGCAGACCTTCCTCACTTGTCAAGGAAGGTTAGAGTGGTATAGAACTGAGCAACTGAATAATATGTGGGTCAGACTTTTAAGAACCCAAGTCATCTTTAACTCCTGCTTTTTGGTTTTATTTATGAGAAGGTCATCTTTCTCTTAGAAGACAAGTTCAACATGATATTCCACCAGGGTTTAGATATATCTTTATTTGGGTATACTGGGAAGGTTTTTCATCCGATCTTTTGTCAAATACTGGAAGGGAGCTATTGGAACTAATGGAATTACTGCCATACACTAGCATGGCAAATATTTATTTTTATGCTAGGGCAAGAAGGGCCTAAGGAGAGAGAATGATACCAAGTATAATTAAAAGCTTACACAAACAAGATTTCCAGGCTTATTCTTCAATTAAAGGAAAGATTGGTATATCTTTTACAGGAAAAGGCATGAATCCTCAGCTTCCTATTTTTTAAAATAGATTAGAAATAACTGAAATCTTAAAAGAAATATATAGATGGATAGATGTAGATGCAGGCTGCATGTAAATATATAGGCTATGTTTTACATGCATATGTGGCCTGATTCATGTGATTAAAATTCTTGTCACAGAGGAAAGACAAATTTTTTATTGTATAGTGAAATGTACATAGTAACACCCAAATTTTCCTTTAATAAACTCTTCAATTATGATTTGGCATATAAACAGAACTCCAGTGGGGCTCACTGTACAGAACTGTAAGAAGCATGTACCATGCCACAGCTATCATTCACAATTACATACTCAACCTTGCTATCACATTTTCCTGAGTATATATGTTATGTGAAGTCCACTGCCTAAGCACTTATAAATACAGTTGCAACGTCAACATGCACAATCATTCTACAGGGTTGCACAAATTTGACAAATAATTACACAATCACTTTTTTATGTTGTCCTGAGTTTCCGTAACATGGACCATGAGTGTTTTGTCTAAGTGAATATTTACTGCTCTAAATTACAGGGATTCATATCCATTTTGTATATACACTCAAAAGAAATGTATTTGCATTTTTAAATGGTAAAATATTAACCATACCAATTAATAAATCTTTCATTAAAAGTAAATTCTAAATAATGTCTAAGTAGCAATTGAAACCATAATTAATGCATTCTGTTTCAGTTTTGTTGCTTTTTTTTTTTTTTTTTTTTGTAATGTCTATCCCATCCATTTTAAATTCTTAGGATTACAATGTTTCCCCACTATTTGAAGTAAGCTATTATTAAGGGATTGAAGTTTTCTGGTGAATGAAGCTGCCCAACTCCTTTTCATGACAAAGTTGGTAATTAGAAGTCCAATTTAATGGTGAATCAGGCAGAAATATTCAAACCATGACAAATGACTTTAATAATACAGCTTGCAATGCTTGAACAGAAATAAATTTCACTTCTGAAACTCTTGCCTTTTTCTGCCTGCCTGGAAGATAAAACTGTCCAGGAGGTATTTTGTACCCTTTATTCAGTAAAGCTTTTACTAGAACTTAAGCAGGCCAAATAGCTTGCAAATGCAAAAACATCATTCAAGTTCTTATGATTTTTTTTTCCTGAAGGTAGTATGTGTTGAGAATTCTGTGTAAGTCAAAGATTTATTTTTTTACATCCTGCTTAACCACTGCAGTACTGTTTTATTGTTTTATCTCTGACTTGAAACACTAGAAATAGTCTACATTGGCTTCAAAACTGAAAGCTAATTTCAGTGTTTGTCACAAGTTTGTTAAGACCACATGCATTCCACAGTTTGAAAAATTTCATTATTCTGTCCATGCTGGGGCTTCGTAATTGGATAGTAAGGATGTTCAAAGACTAATTTAGTGAATTGCACAATATTTTAGATGGAATTATGCAGGTTTATGGGGCCTCAGGGGATTGAGCTAGGAGCCTCTTGAGAAAATCTGTTTATCAGTAAATGATATTAGCAGCTTTCACCTAGCTTTTGTCTTCATTAAATTGCTGCTCTTCCAATTGAGGGTCACATCTGAGGACTGGTTTGATAATTTGTCATTATTGTCTTGTTTATTGGAGCATAAAGTTGATACAGCAAAGGCTGTGCAGTTTATATACAATGTGCAAAGAACTTTTCCTTACCAACCCAGCCAACGCTTTATCATAGCAAAACATGTCAGGACACAAGAAATTGTGACTTGTCCAGTATTCTATGATAAATCAGCATGCCCCCGTGTCTTATTTTCCTAATATTTTCTAATTGAATGTAACATTTTATACCACAGGTTTCATCAGATTGTGGTTTCATTCCCTCTCTCATTTTCATCTGTTAGTCTGAAATATTTCTCTTTTTTTTAAAACTGAAGTAAACTTTTGTTTTCTGATAGCAAGCCTCTTACCCAAATATACTCTGGATTTACCCTAATGTAAATATAACCAGAGTTTGTCCCAATATATTGAAATAAATTTTCCATAAAATAGTGTAAAATAGTGCAAGTAGCAGATTCAGTCTGTATTTTAAAGCACCAAGGCCACATTTACATTATTGTTTACAGTAGAGAATATAAGTAAAATGTTATTTCAGTGCTCATATTTAGAGAAAGAATAGTTGTAAATCTAGACAGCCTATATCATCCAATTATTTGTTTCCTTTCACGTTATCTGTGTCATAGAAAAAATTCCTTTTCTCTAACAGAAACTATAGATGAGATGCAGCAATGCTAAAAGGCCTATCTAGATTGAGAGACTGTCCTGGTCNTCTTAGGGGCTGCCCTGACCCTAAACCACAACAGAGACTACTGACCAACTTTAGACAAGCTAACTTCAGGCCTCCTGTCTGTGAATAATGTACCCTTTCAGAATTGCTTATGTGTAGAGATCATATACTTTTTATAACATGTATGAATTAGACTTATTTAAACCACTTGAAAAGGCTTGGCAGTATTGCTACATCTTTATGCTTAAATTATTCTGCAGACTTACATAGGAGTGAAAGAGCATTCTTCTTGTTTTATACCAGTTTCCCAAGAAAAAAAGAAACTTCTGAACTGAAAACTAAGAACATTTCTACTGAAAATATTTAAATGTGGAAAAATGTCTGGGTTTTTTTTATTTCTACGTACTTGCCATTTTGTAAAATGTTTTTGAAACAAATATATTTTATTTTATTTATTTTATTTTTATCAAAAGGAAAGCATATTCTAGACCTAGACAAGCATGAATCCTCAACATTAGTTGACTACAACTATGTCATCTGGAATCCTTTATACAGAAAACTTTTCCTTCACTGGAAACTCTGCCTGGAAGGAGATTTCAATATCAAATCAGATTTTCTTGTTTTATGAAATTTCCATGTTTAAAGCAAGCAAATTCAGCCTCAGTTCAACATTGTTGTAAAGAGGATTCATGTGCCAAAAGAAACTTGGGGCAAAACCCCAGTTCCTGCTCATGATCAAAGTAGATCCTTCATCCTGAACGTTTAAGCCAGACTGGTCTGAGAAATTTGACCAAAAATCCCATGAAATTGAGGTAATTCCTAGACAGACAATCTCAAACTACCATTCCAGCCTGTAGATCATATTTCATACACAAATGCCTCATTCAGCTTGGCCACAGGTTACCGTCTCATCCTTCCATTGGTCCTCTTTTCCTCTCCTTTCTCCATTCACTGTTTTCCTTCCCTACAGGACAGCTGTTCTCTTCCTTGACACACTAGCACTTTCTGAAATTACCTCAACGCCTTTCTTCAGCTTAGTTTATTTTACCTCTCAACCCTCTGTTATCTGTGACAGATCAGTTTCCTCTTCCTACCTGCTGTGGACATAACCAAAAAAACCTGACAAGTTCAGTGGAGTCAATGTGAAACTTGTAATAGAACCATAAAGGCGAAGATGGTAGCTAAAAGCCTTATGTCTGGATTATGTCAGTAGTTCAGTGAATACGTTTATGTTTTTTTGTAAACTCCTGACACATTTTTCTGTCTTAAACATTTGCTGATCTTGGCTCCTTGCTTGATGTATCCATGTCATGGTCTCCTGCTCTTGCAGAACCAGTCAAAGAAATAGGGAGCTACTTAAACTTTAGTTTTGTATCTCAGCTATAAGGTGCATCTTACTTATTTTAAGTAGGAATCCCCTTGTTATTAACATCTTATGGTGTAAATAGACAGACCTTTTTTGATGTGGGTTCCTAGGGATGTAATCTGGTACAGACTACAGACAAAAATTTACAAGAAAATGGAATGGTTTCATTATTCCTTTATTTGGAGCAGACTAAGACCAGCCCATGTGGTTCAAACTCTTGGGTATTCTCGAAGAGAACTGTGTCTCTATGGTGACTGTAAGAGGAACTGCAGTACGTGTGCTTCACTAACCAGTAGTTACATAGCATTTAGTAAGGAGCTAGGTGGTCCAGATCCTGTCAATTCTTTCTGCAGCTTTTTCTTTCCTCTGAGACCAGGAGAGTTTCTCTATTTTTCTCTTTTGGTGAGGTATCAACTTTAGAAAGGGAGCAAACAAAATGGGCCTCTGTTGCCCAGTGACTATTTATGCATTATGCACCAAAGTCATTGTATAAACAGCTGCAGGCATGCAGGTAGCCTAGAGAAATGTAATCTCATTTTACTTTGATGTTGTTATCACTGATGACAGATTTACGCTGCCTCACATCTGAGCTCAGATTGACATCCATTTTAAATGTTTCTGAATCTTGAACACTTAGATACCCTGAATAGCACCCTCTGTAGGAGGTAAGAGCTGGTCAGGAGATGAAGAGGTCACAGAACCTATCTGGGTTGAATGCCCCCGTCATCACAGGTTGAAGGTTCCTCTAGTTTTCTCTAAGAAGAAAAAAGACAAACAGAGCCTGTTCTCCTAAGGGACTTACGCAATTCAGGGGAAGGATTAAGACAGTGGTCCCATGTTCCCTCAATCACTTCTTCGATGAGGTGTCTACCTCCAGAAAAGGGCAGGATTTCAAATATTTTGTTCCCTTTCATGCTTTTTTAATCATCGAACTCTCTTGCATTTTTTCTACTTAACTTACCAATATGTTGCTGTTATGAGTCCTAAGCTTAGACACTAAGCATTTCTTACCCCATTGTGAAAATAACTTGTCAGCATAACTTCGTTTTGTATTACGCAGGGAACTGGCATATGAAAATAAGCATGGCATCATTGATTGTCATGACATTGCAATCCTTTTTCACATGTGGTCCTCATGGAGCACATGGCATGGTAGTGACCCCTACAGATTCAGAAACTATGAGTCAAATCCCTGTTACCACCAAGGATCTTTTGTCACCTATGACACTTTAAATGACACCTAAGGCATGTCTATGTCTATACCACAACAAAAGTCACAACTGAAGTTGCCATAGGAGCTTCCTGAGTTGGCTTGGGACAACTGTGCCTTGTGCCAGAAGTCATGTAGCTATGGCAGAAGGAAGTCCAAATCAACCTTGGGCAATTTCCTAGAATTTAGGATGTCCTGATCTCTGTGCTGATGCAGTCATCACTGTAATCACACCAGCTTAGCTACTGATACAAGTAGAGGCACAGGGATGTCATGTATACGTTTGGTTACAGTGCTATTATAGCAAGGTTAGGTGCCAGGGTCCCATCGACGTGGCAATAGCATCAGCAACTGACTGAGACAGACCTAAAAACTTCACTGATGTTGCAAACTTCTCCCTGGAGTTCAAATGGAATTAGTGTGGGTCCAAGATTATATCTGCATAATGTTTTATTTCAGTGGATTTTGTGGAACTAAAACATAGAAAGGATTGTATTGACCTTATACCATCTTTCCAAACTGTCTTATCTGGAAATTAATTAGTCTGTAGTAGTTGGTAAGTGGGAAATGATGGTAGAAATAGTCCTCAATAGGTAGCTCTTTATCAACAGTGAATTTAAAAGCAGACAAAATGCCTAGTTAGACTATATATCTAATTTTCACATGGCCGTAAAAGAGATATAAGAAATTTCACCCAGTGCCTTGTACTGTTTTGAATAAAACACGACATCTCACACAAACCTGAAGTGAAGCCTGTCTGCCTTCTCTGTAACTTTTAAAAAAGGATGCTCACATAAGTCCACGTATGCAATCATGTCTTATAACAGTCAGTAATACTCAATACTAATAATGTTGTTCTCTTCTTACAACTAAGCTAAACTATACATTATATATGTTTTACATGGATGAAAACCATTTTGGCATGTGAAATTAATAGATTTCTGGGGAAAAAAAAAATCTGCAAATATTCTGAACACCTGAATGCGAGAGGACATAGTCATAGGTTATAAAGGTGCTTACAACTCCAACTAATGCTTTGGGATAAAAGTAATATATTAAATGATTTAAATAGTGGGCCCAACACAAAAGTATAAACTTATGGCTCCCAGTCGCAGTGGGGGCAGAGCATCCATTGTGAATACAAGGACACACACCCTCGTTCTCTGTGTTAATCTGCTCTGTGTTTATATATGTATTTTTCAATTCTCAGGGGATATCAAAATGGTAATGATTTCCTATTTTTGTAAACAAATGGAAATACAGCCTTTCAAGACAGCTGTTACTTCAAAAATGATCTAAAATATTTATGCAAATTACAGCTTTTAAAATCTTTTCACTGAAGGTGTTTGCCCTTTTTTGGGAAAGACTGACAAAAATAGAAACAATATAAAGCATCAGAACCATCCCTGTTATTGTTTAGTCCATAACAAAGACAGCTGTACATATTCTTATTCTGAGTCTCTTTTATCTGAGCAACCTTGCTTAGTAAAATTGGACAATTTATCACCTCAATGCCTGCAGCAGTATGCGCTACATGCAAGTGATTAGTTTGCCACTTCAGCTACTAGCTTTGATACACCTCTGAGAAACTTGTAGTCTGAATGAAAAGGTCAGCATGGAGCTTAAACTAACTCTTGTGGGCCATATGGTCCAGGGGACTAATAGTGGGCTATAATGTCTTCTGCCTATCTCAGCAATAGTTGAGACCTGGTAACATCTGAAGGTTGTTCCTCACAACAATCCAGAAGAGGGGTTTTGTGCAACAGTAGGATATAGAAGATATGATGTTAGGTGTATGAGATGCCATGATGCCCATATGGTCCACAGGAACATGGCAGGTGAATGCCTATCACTTCCTTCAGTTCTGTCTTCCCCTCCTTTAACTAACAATTGTGTGTTAGACAATTAAAACTGGAAAGAATTAATATAAGCTTCTGCTTGTGACTTCTGCACTTAATCTCATAAACCCAGAAATCTGCTGGATCTGAAGTCTTTTCTGAGTCCTGCAGCAGGCCTCTCCTGAGGCCCACCACTCAGGCTAGCTGGGCAAACTTGCACTTCCAACACTCGCTTCATGAATACATAAGTAAAAGATTTCATTCTCCAAGGCTTTCGAAACGACCAAATTCAATTGTATAATGCAAAACAGTGTATAAATAACAACAGTAATTTTTTAGGATGCACCCAGACTTATCTGAGCTGAATAAATTCTTCACAAGTCAATGTGTGTTTTGAAGCACAAAAAAAAAAAAAAAAGTTCTAAGAAGGCTTTGCTCTGTGGGAATATGAAAAAAAAAAATAAAAAATTCTAGCTGCCTTTGAGGGGTAACAGTGGAAGGTCTCCTTGAATCTGATAGCACCAACACTAGCACTGTACACAACTGGAAAGAAAAGAAAGAAAAAGAGAGTTTTGATATCTAGCTTATAAATAGACATGAAAAACAGTACTAGAGTAATTTGGCCAGTGAGCTGATTGTTATCTGAAGTTATCTGAAGATAATTTAGTCTTAGAGTTAATAATCACTGAATCTCATAAAACAAACAAACAAACAACAACTAGAAAAAAAACACCAACAAAACACTAAAAGACAAAATTTTTTCCTGTAACTTGTCATAAAGAATTCACTCTAGATCTGCTCTAAATTAGAGGTTACTGAAGAACTTTTATAAATATGGGAACCAGTAGCAGGGGTGCAGAAAGAAATTTCAGACATAGGAAGTCACGGAGTATCAAGAGCTGATTTCTGCTGAATTTTGCATTTAGCAAATCAAAGTAATTAGCACAATTGCTTAAGTCACATTATAATTTGCTGAAAAACCTAGGTACCTAATATACGTAGATGAAGCAGATCTCTCTCTGAAAGCTACTCTTTGATTTTATTGAGCAATTCGAGAATTTTTATCTATTCTACAGGTAAAGGGACAAAGGCAGTTGTCTCAGAAATCCTGTGGTGAAAGTTCCTGAGTATGCACTTGATGTTCTGTATCCAAGCTCCCTCTTCACTGGCAACATAAGAAGCTTGGGCTTAGACCTTCAAACAGCTTTGTCAAGCTTATAATGTCTAGGAACTACTCAGTTGTCTGCTTGGGGTGGCCACATCCTGTGTCAGCTTCCCACCTGTTCATCAATGGGTGTTCTGGATTCCACAGCACCTTTTTTACAGATACAGACTCAGTGAGGGGATTTCCAAGATGCTCATTTCAAGCTGCTTTGCAGCTTAGATTTCTGTTTGTAAGTTCACTCCTTTCCACTTCAGTGTGTGTACATACTACTTGCATTACTTAAATTTCTTTGCATAAGTGCTGTCTGGATAATTTTTGTATTGTCAGCTGATACTGGAGGTTTGAATTGAATCAGAACATTGTGATACACTGATATCTGTGTGTATACATAAATACTTTTTTTTTTTTTTTTACATCCTAAACACGTCTCCTTAGAGACTAAGTTTCTTTGGGAGACATTGTATATAAACTACTTGATTCTGTTGTTCTTTAATGTTTCCATATTTAATTTCATTATAGCAGGAAATTTCTTTTGAATTCTGCTCTTTAGAAAAAGGAAGTTTTAGCCCTCAAAGACCCAATAAATTACTAAAACAGGGTAATTTATGATCTTCCATGCATCTCTGCAAAGAAAATTCTCCCTGCAGGTAGACTCAGTCTGTCTAAGATTCAAAGATATTAGAGGCAATTTTATGAAAGGGATCATTAATTATAAGACATGAAAATTTAATAGGAGGTTTCTTTCTCCTGATATTTTGCATGAGCCAAGATCAAAGTAACTCCCATTTGTTGACCTAGTAAGTATGTTAACTGAAAAGATCAGCTTCTCTCTGCATCCTTTTTAACCTCAGATAAATCACAGAACTGACGTGTTTTAGGAAAATGCTCATTACAGCGTCACATATGTGATCATACCGGATGGATAAGTGCTGCTTCTTGTTCATGACAGGGGAGAACTGAGTTCCACCAGTAATGCATATGCATACTCATCAAAGATGACCAAGACTTCCACATTGCACGGTCAGCTTGCCTGCTACTTGACAAAATGCTTAGTTGTACCTACTAAATAAACAAAAAATTTTTCTTTCATACAACATGAGTCACAAACCATGCTCCAGTCAATTAACCCTATTGTGATAATCCAAATTTAGTTGCTTTTTCTGCATGCTTTTGCTCATACACATAATTCTTGCATTAGATTGAGACCAGAAAGCATTCTTACCACTCTGCATCAGTGACCTTTCCCCTTGTTATTGGCTGCTTCCTCCATCTTTATGTCATCTAAAAACATGATTTGTGATCATCTTAGATTTTATTCCAGGTCATTGACAAAAATGTTGAATAGAATTAAACCTACTGGTACTTAGCTAGAAATAGACCCAGTCAACAAAGATCAGTCATTCACAATTACATTTGGAGAGATATCAATCAACCTGTTTTTAATCTATTTAATTAGTGCTATATAATATATAGTTCTTATTTAATAAACAAAATGTCACAAGTCACCAAGTCAAATTCCTCACAGGAGTTTGTGTATTACATTCAAAAACTGCCTTTAGTAATTAAACATCTAATCACATAACAGTATCAAGACCAAATTTCCAAGAGCCTATACTGATTTGCATTAACTATTGTGTTTTAATTTGTTCTTAATGAAGTTCCATATCATCTGTTATTTTGCACAGGACAATATGTCCATTATCATCTCAGCTATTTACTTTTGGTTTTCCTCGATGAATTTTGAGCTTCAAAGTAGTTTAAGAGCTATTGAAAATACAGGATCTATGGATCAGGGAGCTCCTTTTTCAGAAACCTACTAAATTTCTTGCATGCAAGTCATCTCTTGATTTATTGTTGATTAATTATGGTATCTGTGTTTTAACTGAATTACCTTCAGACTGGAAAGTGTTTCTTCATCCTCTAAAGAGATTATAGCATGCAGCTTTTTCTCATCCATAAAAAGACTTGCTTATTGAATGTTTCTGCCTTACCTATGTTACTACTCACGTTGTATAGTACCATGCAACTATTTTTCTTATGATTTTTTTGTTGATTCACTTCAAAAATTCCTTTCTCTTATGTTTAATTCTACTAATTACATTTCTATTGTGTCATTTTTCTTCCTTTATAAATTTCCTTCAGTTCCTAGGTCTCTGTGTATATTCAGTTTATATCAACTTCTTTTACTTACACTATACACATACATATAATCTGTACTTTGAAGCTCATATTTCTCAGAAGCACCTAATACTTTGCTACTAATAGGCATAAGATTATGGAGAAACAATAGCTTAACCATATTTAAAATTCAATTCACTTCCAGTGTGTGTATCAGATTTTGGTCTTCCTCTTCAAAGGCATGATAAATATATGTAATATATATATTTTTCATGTGCCATATGAGGTTTGCATCTGAGGTAGAGTTTCCTACCAGATTTCAAGGAAATTAAACAAATGGTTAAGAAATTATGAGATCTTAAATGTGTATGTCTTCATAATAATAATAATAAAGGCTAAGATTTGTTTCTGCTGATCAGAAAAAAAAATGGGAAAGAGATAGACAACATATTTTATAGGATGTATATGTCCAAGATCGGTGAAAACCACTGATGTTTCTCTGAGGAAATCCTGACTTGTCCCACTCTATGTTGACAGTTCACCAGGGCACAGAAGTCCTCACTTGGTGAGGTCTGCATAAGATGAAGGAAACAAAACAAATCAGTTGGCTTCACTAAGGGGAAATCCTGCCAGACAAACCTAGTGGCTTTCTATGACAGAGTGACTCACCAAGTTGGAGAGATACAGTTTTGATGTGTGGACCATTCAGTGGATAAGGAATTGGCTGGATGGCTGCATCCAGAGGATAGTGGTCAATGGCTCCAAGTCCAGATGTAAAGCAGTGACAAGTTGTGTCCCTCCCTGTCTTGTTTAACATTTTTATCAATGACATAGACAGTGGGATCAATGTCATAGATGGTGGGATCAAGTGCACCATCAGCAAGTTCATGGATGACACCAAGCTGAGTGGTGCCATNAGGGGAAAACCTGCCTGACAAACCTAGTGGCTTTCTAGGACAGAGTGACTGGATCAGTGGATAAGGGAAGACCTGTGGACGTGATCTGTCTGGACTTCTGCAAGGCCTCTGACATGGCTGAGGGAGATGGGATTGTTCAGTCTGGAGAAGGCTCTGGGGAGACCTAATAGCCAACTTCCAGTACCTGAAGGGAGCTTATAAAAAGACTGGAGAGGGCCTGTTGACAAAGGCCTGGAGTGAAAGGTCGAGGTGCAATGGTTTTAAATTAGAAAGGAGTGGATTGAGATTAGAAAAAAGGAGGAAGTTCTTTACCACAAGAGTGATGGAGGACTGGAACAGGTTGCCCAGAGAGATAGTTAAGTCCCCATCCCTTAAGACATTCAAGGTGGGGCTTGACAGATTTCTGAGTAACCTGCCCTAGTTAGCAAAGCCTGCTCTAGCTAGCTAAGCCGCTCTCCATCAACAGTCCTGGCTAACTGGGGAGGTCCCAGATGACTGGAGGCAAGCTAATGTGACGCCCATCCACAAAAAGGGCCGGAAGGATGATCCAGAGAACTATAGGCCTATCAGCCTGACCTCAGTGCCTGTCAAGGTTATGGAACAGATCATCCTGAGTGCCATCGAGTGGCACAGACAAGACAACCAGGGGCTTAGGCCCAGTCAATATGGGTTTAGGAAGGGAAGGTCCTGCCTAACAAATCTGATCTCATTCTGTGACTGGGTGACTATCAGGAGAGACGAGGGTAAGGCTGTGGATGTGGTTTACCTGGACCTCAGCAAAGCCTTTGACACAGTCCCCCTCAGCATTCT
>VWZY01004829.1:38464-122363 GCA_013399075.1 Chloroceryle aenea | reverse complement strand
GGAAGGCCAATGGCATCTTGGCTTGTATCAGGAATAGTGTGGCCAGCAGGACTAGGGATGTGATTCTTCCCCTGTATCTGGCACTGGCGAGGCCTCACCTCGAATACTGGGTGCAGTTCTGGGTCCCGCACTTCAAGAAGGATATTGAGGTGCTGGAGCAGGTCCCAAGGAGAGCGATGAGGCTGGTGAAGGGAGTGGAGGAAAAGTCTTATGAGGAGAGGCTGAGGGAGCTGGGGCTGTTCAGCCTGGAGAAGAGGAGACTCAGGGGAGACCTTATGACTCTCTACACCTACCTGAAATGTAGTTGTAGTCAGGTGGGGGCTAGACTCTTCTCCCAGGCAACTAGTGACAAAATAAGAATACCTGAAGCAGGTATTGCATCTTCTGGGAAGCATTTCTTCTGGGAGGATATATAACCCACTGTACTTCTAAGGGGAGTGCTTAGGCAACAGTATCATGTTCTCAATATCTGTTTCTTCCTCCTTCTCCTTCCCTTCTGTTCCCTAAGGAATATTTTTCTACAAAACACTGATTTTTTTTCTGCAGAGTGGGACCGTTTCAATAGTATGACTGAAGAAGAGCTGTGCTATCCCTTCACTGTATGTCCCACACAAACAAGACTGAGGCTCTGCACCATAAATCCAAGCCCAAGTTAAACTGAATCTCTCAGTTTCTGAACTAGTACTGTAAGAATTATTTTATTATATGAAAGCAAGAAATGCACATTTTATGTGACTGTGAATTTCAGGTTTGCTGCTGTGTATCAGATGTGTCTCAACACCTAATGTGTCAAGCCCAGCAAGGAATTTAAGCAGAAGAAACTCAGCTGGTGAAATCTCAATGGGTCTATGATTCCTGGATGCTCAAGCAGCAGATTTTAGTCTGCAGATAAAATTTATGGCCAAACCACAGGTATGCTCGATGTGTCAGACACTTCTGTAGGTTCTTCAGCCTTTTCTAGATCACTCTCCACTTTTGGAACTAGGCACCCAAGCCTTCTGCTGAATTTGTCTGCTGGTATTTAAAATAGCGTATCACCAGATGCACTCAGCACTGGCTCTGACAGAAAAGCTGCCAGCATGTGCTCAGCAAACACTTTTGCTGAGCTTGCTATAACTGGGTCCTCCAGAGTATTATACAGATTTTTCTAAATGTAATAATTAGAATTCTTTGGACCAGTAGGACAAGCTGATTGCCATTAGCAGTGCCTTTTTTTCTCCTCATTACTACATGTGCACCAGTGTTTGTTTTTGTTATTGTAAAAGTAAAGCACGACTGCATTTTTCTCCTCTTCTTTTTATCCTAGTACTCAGCTTGCCCCCTGAACTTTTAATAGCCCCCTCCGTTTCACAGTGTTTGATCTAGATATCTAAAATCAGGGAACACATTGGATCACAGCATCCAAAAAAATAGTGACTTCCACTTTCCTCAGCTTTATCACTTCAGCAGAAAGACAAGAGAGTTCACAGTGAAGGCCATGATTCCAATTACAGAACATTCTAGCTTCCATGACTCTATATCGTCCCTTTCTGTGAGCTGCATGCTGATGCAGCCTTGTGTTGAGATCCACCCCTTTGGAGTAAAGGTGTGAATGAGGCTGCTGTAGATTCTTCAACAACTTTTTTTCTTCCTTGTTTTTCTTCCTTGTCAGTGTTATTAGTAATAACAAGGGAATTTATTACCTGCTGGCTAACATCAGTCATCCAGCAGAGAAGATAAGATATTCACACTTATTTCTTGTTAAGTTTGACAGAAGTTGAAAATATTTGACAAAAATATTGTGGGTTGTTTTTTCTTTTTGTTGTTGTGTTTTTGGTTTTTTTTTTTTTCAGTTTGCTTTGGGTTTTTGTGTGTGTGTATTTGGTTTTGGCTGGTGGTGGTTGTTGCTGTTTGGGGGGGGGGGTTAGTGGTTTTGTTTCTGTTCTATATGTACCAGAAGTTCCTACCCTTTCTATTATTGCATTTTCCTCGGGATTCTTTTTTTTTTTTTTTTACAAGTGAGTCCTTTATAATCAGAAGTATTTTCATTGGGTTAAAAGAGAAACTGATATGAACTTCCTACTTCCTATTAATGAAACTTTGAAATCAATACTTCACTAAGCAAAAGTGAAGTAAACAGGTGATTTTGCTAGCAGAAGGATATTTTTTAGTAATTACTAGGGAAAACACAACTGGAGATTTGTCTAGACAGCATTGCAGAGAGCTCAATAAGAAAATTTTCTTCATATAGTGAAAATAAAAAAAAAACCTGACAGATTTAATAAGATGTTAATAAGTACAAGATCAACAATATATAAACCTTAAATGATGACATAGCCAGTTACCTCATTTCCAAAGATATGATTGTAACTGAATTGATACTTCCCTCATAATATGAATATGTCTCAAAGAGCAGCAAAATTTACACTGAAGAGTTTTTGTCTCATGGACATCAAATGTAAGAGTGATTCATCCATCACAGTGATGAATAGAGCAAAGGTTTAAATACAAGAGTCAAGGCCTTTTTTTTGACTTTGGTGTGGGGGCAGGAAATAGAGATTAGGGCATCTTAAATACACAGGTTACTGCAGACATCTGCACTGCAGCTTGTTGTCTGACCTTCCTTTTCTGCATGTGGAAAAGTAGAGGTACACCACAAAGTAGTCCATGAAAATAGGTGAGAGAAATTACATCCCATACAAATAGGTTTCTCTCCATTATGAGAACCGACTATGACTAATGTGGATACAGATGTCTCTGTGGCAGATTATACAGAGTTAGTGGACCTTCATGACCCTATCTTTTAAGAGATGGAAATGGTGGTTATTTCTTAAGGAAACCAGGTGTATTCCCATCATAGGTAATTTCTGAATCCACTGACCAATTTCTACAGTTCTTTGTTGCTAGCTTCAACATAATTTGTGAAAGAACAATGGTCTGAAAGATGTTTGGATTCTCAAGTAGTTGAAAATTACTATCATTATTTATTTTAGGATTATTTCCCCTCCTGCCTGAGAAGACTACTGCTATAAAAGTGAAGATTTCCTATATGACCCTCCTACAAATGATGCTCAGTTTGCCTAGTAGAAAGTCATGTTAATGCACAGTATTTCTAATTCTCATTTGGGATGCTTTTCTGACATTTTTAAATTATGCACTCCTCTGTTTTACTTTTAGCTGGTATGTAGGCCGCCTTATGATTCTACAGTTCATAGGACAGAATTCATCTCACCAAATTTCAGTGGTGTCTATTTTATTCACTTTTTTTTTTTTCCCTGCCTGTTGTTCCCCTTAACTGTTGATATCGTAGGTACATGAGTATCAGCATAGCAGCATTGACAGGAATTGTAATGTAGAAAGAAAAATGAGGAGACACATAGTAGTATTTTTAAACTACATAAAAGATGTTGAAAGAGGTCAGGATTAATGGGTTTAAATTAATGAGATTCCGGTTAGACATCTGGGAAACATTTCTAGCAGTAAAGTGGTAGATGAAGTTGTCTAGAAAGGCTGTAAGAGCTCCATCAGTGGAAGTTTTTATGAACAGGTTGAACAAGCCTCACTCACAGAAGTTATCATGATGCCACAAGAGTGTCATGATGCAAAAGATATGCAGTAGAGGCAATAGAGGCTTATCAGGAAATAACACTACTGTACAGCTGAAGGGAAGTGCCCTGCACAGAGAGGGAAGGGGACAAGACCTTTTGGTGTGTTACAGACATTCTTCCTTGATGACTTCTTTCTTCTCCACTATTCTCTCTATCAGTATCTTGATCATAAGCTTGTGAAACTACCTGTTTCTCAGATCTGGAAGCATACTCCAGACAAATCCTTTGTTCACATCCAGGATGTGAGTCTTTTCCTTCTGTGCCCCAGGAAAACTGATCCTAAGTTCAAGAAAAAAGACTGAGTCTCCCAACAAATTCCTCTTTCTGAACACAAATGATGTTGGGAGCATGGTACCTTCCAGTAGGATTCTTTCTTCTTGTTCTCTCCTCCTTCCCATCTGATTTGCATTCCTTCAGGTCTTTATCCTGATTCACTTCTTCTTCCTCTTCTTCTTCTTCTTAGTTACCTGCTCATTTGACAGTTATAATTTTTCTCCTTTTACTCCCTTTGAATATCTCCTGCTTATATCCAAAGCCAGTTTGTTCCTTAGTTATATTTTTCCTTTCTCAGAAATAAATCCCCTCATTTCAAATTAGTATAGTTCAGGATAATTAAATTAAAGATCTATGTAAATATAGAGAATTGTGAAGTTTTACTGTTATTTATGACAGTAATTAGAAAAAAACTGTGCCTTTGATTGAATTAGAGGAGTTTCATTGCCTGAATTCCCTTCTCTCTCTGCAGTCCATGGTGCACCATGGTCACTGTGACAAGAATTATAAGATTTTGTGTTTGTTTGTATCATTTTGAAACAAGTTATAAAACTGCTCTAGTTTTTTTTTTGTTTTGTTTTGCTTTGTTTGATGTTTTGCATTTTTTTTTTTTTTTTTTGTTAGTTTTCCCTGGGAAAAGTTTTTCTTTTAGACTCAAAGTAAGCAACATAGTTAGGCCAGTACTTACCACTTCTTATATGGAATAATTATTTTATAATTAGAACATGTATCTTTCAGCCAAAATCTGAGTTCTGTATATATTATTTCCTAGAATATATCCTTTATTCAAAGAATATCCTAAATATTCTTTGCTAGAAAATATACTACTGTATTGTCCTGTAAATTTTCACAAAATGTGAAAGTAGTGACACACGTATACACACATGCATCAATAGATGTATGTGTAGCTCTAGGACTAATTAGGAGAGACAGAATTAAAAATAAAGGTAAATGTATATTAAGAGGAAACACAGCAAGCTGGCCAGCTATCACTGGAATTGTAAAATTTAGAGAAGGAGTAAATTAAATAGCGTGGAACCTGGGGATACTTATTAAGCCATCAGCAGGGAGCAAGATGATGATGTCTCACCTAGCAGAGAGAGGAAGACTCATGTAAAGTTGGATGAGATCCAGTTTGTGCTGTAGATTTATGCAGTTAATTTTGTCCCTTGACTGCATTCAGATGAGCATTTCTCTTCAATATACACCAAGAAAATTGTTCCATTATAGCTGTGTTAATGGTAATCAGCATGCTAATGAGCACCAGAAGGTCGTTACAGAAAAGAGAGGTTCAAAGATGTATAACCTAGAGGAGAAGATGAAGTAAATCTTTAGGGAGTTCAAGTGTCTTGTTTGTAGGTCATAGATTATTTGCTTTGGTCATTGTAGAGCACAGGGAGTTTAATTTAAGGACAGAAAAAGATTAAGCTTTTTGAATTTTAGGATCAGCATAACTTAATTAAATATATTCCTATGAAGCAGACAGCAAACAGCACTGGATTGTTGTTATTGTATTCTAATGTGTTCCTTGATAGAGACTATACTTTATATATTTCATCATATGAATCTAACACTTGTTCATGCTTAATATAAAATCAGAATAAATCTACACTTACAGCATTTTGTATTTTGCTAATGACAGAATAAGAGAGGAAAGGTTTTGCAGAAAGAAAATCAGAATAAGCATGTCAAAATATAAAGTGAACATTAAAAAGGAGGAAAATCAGAGGAAAGCTAAAATCTATTAATGTGTAAGACATGCCAGAAAGATAAAAGAAGCCATGCAAAATAGTAGTTATAAAATTAGTTAAAAGTTGAATATCAGTTACAGAAATATCATAGGGAGAATGCAAAGTGCTAAATTAGTAAATATCTTCTTATTTAATTCAAGTTCCTATTTCTGTTTCAAAAGGTTAATGTGCTCCCTGTTACTCAGAAAAGAGCATGCGTATGCATTTGGATGATTTTCTCAGAGAGAAAATGGGACTGAATAGGGACTACTTTTGTTTTAGGGGAAGCCCTTCTGGAAGGGGAGACCTTGCAGAAACAGTGAGAAAATAGGTTTATAGGAGGTGCAACATCTCATATGATCTAGGCAGACCAGATTTGCATGTACTCTTCCAAAAAAGCCAACTCCTCTTATCAGCAAGTAACTGAAGTAGTTGAAGTTCAAAAGAAAACCACACCTCCTGGCTCTAGATGGAAAAATAGGAACAGGTTTTAAAAGAACATTTGCATGAAGTTGGTAGAGCAGCTCACACTAAGCTTTGCTAGAACTAGAAACTAGAGCATTAGAGAAGCAAACATCCCACCGAAGAAGCCCTCCCACCCTACCTTGGTGGTTGGTTGGTTTGTGTGTTTTTTTGGGTTTTTTTTGTTAGTGTTTTTTTTTTTTGTTTGTTTCGGTTTCTTTTTTTTTTTTTTTTTTACTATTGACAGTAATGTTAGAGGGAAAAGTTAATTAAAGATTGAATCACAAAACCATTTTATCTTGAGCTGTGGGAAAATATCCATACAGTTTTCAGAGGCATTGGTAAGTTGTATTGGATAGCTAGAAACTGACCTGCACAGAGAATCTGCACCTCTAACCCCCAGTGCCCAAAACTCATTTTAGATGCTACAATAAAAAGGTTTTAATTCCTTCCAAGGGTCATGTATGGCTTTTAAGTGCTGTAAAGTAATTCTAATCCCTCTTCTAAAATTTAGGGACACCCGTTAAGTCTAATGATTCCCAAGGGGATCTGTTTTATCAGCAAAATGCACATGGCAAACCTACTATTTTTTACCATTGGAAAGAACCTGATGTGATTACTAGGCATCTTTATAGTAAATAGAGAGGAATTGGTACTTCCAGGTGGTGGTCTCACCCTAGACACAGGTGACATGATAAGATTACCAACAAATGCAATTGGCATTTGAAATGACCTACAGCCCTAAGTCACCTGCATCAGGTTGTTTAGGCAGACAAAAGCCCTTATGAAATAGCACCTGGAATACAGATGAGCACCCCGTGCATCTGATTTACACACTGGAAACTCAATCGAGGTTCAGCTGAAATTCAGTTTGATATTCAGCAGCTGCTCAAAATGAGCTCTTTTCTAGGAATACCCATCTCCATCTTTCAATTGCAGAAGGTAACACCTTCTGTTTAAAATAAAAGGAAACTTCTTAGGCTGTTTAAAATGAGAGGAAAAATACTTTAAGTGCACATTATTTATAAAAAATCAAACTTTCTTCTTCAGAGTGCTTTGGGCTCTGCACCTGTAAATAACTTTCAAAGATGTGAGAAGGTTGAGATTCCTAGGTATTTTCAGAAGACACTATATAGTAGTCACTTTCTGTTCTTCACTGCCTTTCTGACATAATCAGAACAAAATGATGCAATGAAAGATTGCTCCAGAAACATGAAATATTGACTCAGGAAATATGTGCAATTTTTTATTTCCAGACAGGAAAAAAAAAAAAGCCAAGAATGGAATTAAAGGCAAATTCTTCACAGAAACGAGTATAATATTAAAACAATGCAAGAAAAGATAAGAGAAAGCCATAGAACAGGTGAGGTCATGGATATGGCACCAGGTATAACTCCAAGAAAAAGACGGTGCTCAGAAAAACAGATAAAAAGAGTGAAAAAATTATATAGTGTGCCACAGAAACAAAAAGTTGCATAAAGTCAGGATGACTGATTGCAATAATTGTTGAAGGACAGTCACATTGCCATGGGGAAAAACTTTTCTGAATGGTTTACCATATGTCAGAGATCCTACCAAGGACAAATATAGACTCACCATAGAGGTGGATTCAGTTCCATAAACTTGATCTGCTGCCGCTATTTTAGTTCCTTTAAGGTATTAATTCCACTGCACCTTCTTAACTGACAGATACGACAAAAGATCTGTGGGAGAGCCATTTCTGACTGAGGTGCAACTGATATGGTAATAGGTGATGGTGTTTCAGATACTGTACCTCATCCTGCAGAATAAAGGCTAAGTTTGAGATCATGGAAGTTTGTCACAGAGAAGGAATATGCCTAGGAGGAACTGAGACCAAACAGCATTTTATAAAGTTGAACCACAAACATAAAATTGTGGATTAGTTAAATAGGTTGCATAGGTTGCATACATACTGACTATATGAAGCACCCCAAGTATTAGTGCTTCCAACATAGACTGTCTTTCAGCAAAGTGTCTACAATTATGTTTTTCTTCTCTTTTTTTTTTTTTTTTATTTGTGTTCTGAATACAGCCAAGCCTAACAAAAGAAGCTAAAAGAACTGATATGGCATTTTAAAGTCTATTCCAGTCACCTGAAAAGCCAAGGGATTGAATTATATGTTGAACAACTTTCTTAGATAATTTTGCTTTTTATACCCATAGCCTACCCCAGAAGAAAAGTGTGAGCAGGAATGTTTCTGTTTCCTTGTAGAGAGGGAATATTGACTAAGTTGTTAAGGTTTACTTACTTTGGGAAATTAGACATGCTGGTAGGATCTGTCCCAGACACAGGAAAAACTATTTCTGCCTTTTTACAGCTGCCTTTTGGAATATAAGCTAATCAGCTCCTGAAATATTTCATCATACACAAAATGCCTCACTAAGATGCCTTCCAGGAAGGAAATTATTAAAGGGCATAGTATTTGTTTCAGGCACAGTACTATTCAATGAGTGATTTTTATGAATACTACTCAATGTAACTAGGAGCCTGAAAGAAAATGAAAGCATACAACTTCTTTTCATGGGACTGTCTAATCCATTATGGATAACAAATTAAAAATATTAATACATATTTCAAAATTCTGATTTTTTGCCCCCCATAATTCTCCTAAGAATAAGATAACATGGAGCTAACAACTCAAGTATTATTATTTAAACTGAAAATATGTAGCTGGGAGAAACACTCTACAAAAACCCCCGAACCTGTAAAATCTAAAATTTAGGGTCAGTCAGAAACATTGAAGGATACACTGAGTTTTGAAACAAAGAAGAATATTGAACCACTGAAAAGATATTAATCTTAATGGACTGTTAAAACATTTCCTAGAAGAAATATTTTCTTCCAGATTAGGCATATCAAGGCCATAATAGACATATTATATATACAATATGTAACCCTGTATATCATGAGATATGCCTATATTTCATTATATATTAAATAGGCATGATAAACAAAGATGAAAATAGTAACAAAAATGTTCAAAAATAAGCTGCCACTGGACACTGCCAAAACATTAATAATAGGATGAAATATCTGTGGGTAATTTTTTTTCATCTAGACAGTGCATACTCAGTATGATGAGATAGTTTAAAGTAACTATCAAAGCATTCCATGCTTCTCATGAACAACAATGTTACCTATTATAATATTCACTATGTTTTGATCAATTTCTCATAAAAGATTGAATGTTACAGTTTCCCATCTCTCTGGTCATAAAGAGAAGGAAGCAGAAGATAAACATTTCTGATGGCAAAAAATTAACAGGATGGTGTCCTGAGGAGAAAAGCACATGGAAGGAAATTAAATGAAACCACTCAGAATTTACCTGATTTTAAATTCAGGATGGGATTCTGCGCTCAATTTAGTTGTCAATACATTGACATCCAGTGATGCTTGAGAGACCTGGTGTTTTTCACCTCACCTCAAGCTGCTGTCCAGAGGAGGACAATTCTACTGTAAATTTTGTGTCATATCTTCTGTCACTGCGTGGACACGTGTGATATTTTTAAGGCATTGAAAATGTAGATAGACTCCTATGTGAGGGCAACTGTATTGAAGATTCAGTTGCTGAAACAGACATCTACAGTAATCTGAGGTGCCTCAATGTACCCTATCCAACCTGCAAGTTCTTGCATGGTCATCTGACCTTGAATGGGCATTTGATCTTGATAGGTCAAATCTACCTGTCCACTGTAGAAAGGATGTTTCTGTCAGCAGCAGAAGTGTAGCACCTTAGAAAAGATTTGGAAAAGGACCTTTTTGATGATAAATCTCAGAAAAAAATGTCAAGATGTAAATTCTTTAGAAAAGATGAGACTATATACTAAAAGTCAATAAAATTAAAAAAATAAATAAATAATGTGGCCCATATTTGCCCTGTATCATAATGCAAGAACTAAAGGATGGTCAACTAGAGTTAATAGGGATAGATCTTGATCTGACAGTAGATGTTATCAAGCACTGTATACTTGCAGGAACACTGTCCAGAATGCAACACTACTCAAAAGGGGTTAGATATCAAAAATGTTTAGGCTTTCTACTGTAATAATAATAATAAAAAATCCAATTGAATGTGAAATCTGGGAGTCCAGTTGTTCTCCTTCACTTGTCAAATAGGAGTTGGTAGAATTATTTGTTATTCTTCTCCTTTGGACATCCCACCCATGCCGCTTTGCATGATTGTCTCAGGTAAGCAGTTAACACTATTATTCAAGCTTCTCAGGAAGGGTCATCTATTGTAATTTAAATGCTTATTTTAAATTAAATTAATATTATCTTGGAAGAGTTTTGTTCTTTCCGTTAATTATAAAAGCATCCTAAAGCAACCAGCTCCTGTGTAGACCTCTTATGAGCAGATGAATCCTGGAGGGTCTATAATATGCTGTATTTTTTGGTACTGTGACATACAGGCCAGAAATCTTGGGCTGTTCTACTGCTAGCAATAGCCAGTATGGGAGCTTATGTTAGAAGCAGCTTAATCTATATTTGGCACTATCACATTTGTTCCTTTATTAGTCATTCTTATAATAAATACGTGAGCATTTAGCCTCACAGGGAGAAGTCACTGTAGTTAAGCTGTCTATATAATGTCTAGAAGTAATATATCTATGTGTGTGTATCATTATAAACCACTATATATTGTTATATGTTCTTATGTGCAGTAAATTAGATATAAATATAGTGTATTTCCTAGCAATGACACTATTATTGACCAAGTATCTATCTTTGGCAGAAATGTTGTTCTATACTGCAGACTGTGTAGTGAAACATTGTCTTGCCATTTCTTACCCATCAGTCTATTTCCATGCAGAAATTACTGTATCTTCCAATAAATATGATCTTTATTGAGAAATGTATACAGTAAAACTTCTGTGCACTGCATCTATAGATTGTGGAAGTATGAACTTAAAGCTGAAAATAAATTTATGGGCCCACTTCTGAAATTTTTACCTTCCTTTACTTCTGTTTCCCATCTTTCAACAAAAATGAATCAATTTATCAGTAAATCTTAATTCAGAAAAGCACTTCCTTATGTGTACAAGTCCTATCCTGCTTCAGGCAAATACCTAATCTAAGAATTGAGAAGACATTACAAAATACTGTCCTGAACTGGAATATAAGATTTCTCCATCTAACAAATGGTGTCAGGTTTTCTCTTTTGTTTTGGTTCCAGCCTTTTTCTCTAAAAGTACAATTTACCCATCTTTTTTTGATTAAACCTCCTCAAGAATTCCAGGGACATCACAGACTTTATTTCTAAAAGACTATAAAGGGCATAATGTTCTAGTTTACTGCAAATTCAAGAAAATAAAGTATGACCAGCAGCACTTTTCTCCTATCTTATTCTTTCATTGTGGTGAAGTTGAGTGCAATGCCCTTAGGTTTTTTTCACTATATATGTATATGTGAAGAAAAAATCAGCTATATTTTCACAGGTTCAGAGCTAGGTTAAATTAAAATGGTTAAAGAGAATTTGTTTATGTTTTTTACATAGTATTTATATACTAGAAGCATCACCTCAGATCAGCTATTTTAACATAATTTAATTCTACAAAACATAGTTTTAGTCAGAAATAAATTCTATAGAAGGAAGCATATTGGATAAAGTATTGCTCATGGTGTAATTTTAATTCTGAAGTATCTTGCTAAGAGGGCTTATTTAAATAGGTTCTTTGTGAGATGAATATTTAGAAAAAAATCCTACAGGATGATTTATAGAAAAATTATATGAACAGAATGAAGGACAGAAGATTTTTATTAGAAAAGGGACTCATTTCCACAAAATATAAATTATACCTTTTTAGAAAATATATTGAATTTTATTAATATTCTGCAGACAGCCTGCAGTGTTAATCTCCACCCCTACCTATAAGATTTTCATTATGAAGTACAAGGTGTATTTACCCTTTAACCAAATAATTTTTGAGTAGTTCAATGCAGCCTTGACTGCAGTTTACATATCTTACATAATATTTTCCTTTTGGAGGCACAGTTTATTTTATGGCAAAATCCGACATAAAATGCTGAAACTTTTACATGTACATGAACATGTATATGACACATTTACATGCATATGCCGTTTCACACATGCATATGCATCTGTGTAAATATATGTTATATACATACTGGTATTCAATTTATACATATCCCATATTTCCATAGGATGTATAAACCTTACTCTTTGTGCATTGTACCTAGAATCATAGAATCATAGAATCACAGAATGATTTGGGCTGGAAGTGACCTCTAAAGTTCATCTAGACCAACTCCCCTGCAGTGAGCAGGGACATCCTCAACTGGAGCAGGTTGCTTGGAGTCCTGTTGAGCCTCACCTTGAGTATCTCCAGGGATGGAGCCTCAGCTATCTCCCTGGGCAACCTGTTCCAGTGCTCCACCACTCTCATAATAAAGAATTTGTTTCTAACATCCAATCTAAATCTATTTTTCTCTAGCTTAAAACCATTGCCCCCATCCTGTCACTACAGGCCTTTGTAAACGGTCCCTTTCCCACCCTCTTGCAGGGCCCCTTCAGGTACTGGAAGTTGGCTATTAGGTCTCNTCGATGTCAGCACTCAGCGTGGTGTCATCCATGAACTTGCTGATGGTGCACTTGATCTTGTTGTCTATGTCATTGATAAAAATATTAAAAAGTAAAGGTCCCTCTATGGACCCAGGTGGGACAATATACATAAGATATTGATCTTTACCACTTGTGTATACATTTTCTGACCTCAATTATTTAACCAGTCTGGATGACACTGAATATATATCTGTCTATTTGGGAGTCAGTATAGAGAGAAACTTACTAACAGTTCATTAAGTAGAGAGATTTGGATAATAAATATTTTGTTTACAATTATTTCCTGTTATTATTTTTGTTTTTTTTTCCACAGGACTCCTCCCTCCTTTAAAGCTCAAGAAATGAATTAAAATTGTTTTTGGCATGATTGAGGCTGCTGTCTGCAGGAACTCTGCCTCAGTCATTCCAGAAATGTTGATGAGTTGTTTCCAAAATGAAAAAGGGGTAGGGAGTCTCCAGTAAAATGATATGGGAGTATTTTATTTTGAAACTGTTCCATAATTTATACCTATTACCATGTGAATTGTAGAAGGCAGTGCCAACTTCACAGAATTTTAAGCTTTATATTTTTTAACTGTCAATATATCTTTATTTTAAAAACTTAAAACTCATCTTAATTACAATTCTATTATCTGGACTAATTTTCCAAAAACCCAGAATTAAAAAAAATGAATTTTTAACAGTATATGAAAACTTGTATCGTATGTCAAATGTAGGATAAATGATATAATTTTGTCTAAATAATATATTTGAGCTTGTGTAATAAAAACTTTCTCTGAAAAATTCAAGGTAAATATACTTAGAGAGTTGATAATATATTTCCACAATGACATACGTATATTATTTTCCTGCCCTCTTCAAAATATATATTTCATTATCACATGCATAATCAGCCTGTTACATCAACATGTTTACATTGATTTTCTGTATTTTACAACTAGCTTCTAACTCACTAGAACTGCTTTATTCTATTACATGG
This sequence comes from Chloroceryle aenea, assembly GCA_013399075.1. Lineage (NCBI taxonomy): Eukaryota > Metazoa > Chordata > Aves > Coraciiformes > Cerylidae > Chloroceryle > Chloroceryle aenea. Next base: position 108,730 of record VWZY01004829.1, on the reverse strand, counting down.
AAAAAACATAATCAGTTAGTTTTTCATGCTCCTAGTCTTAAGTGTATGATAAACTTAGTACTACTCCTAGAAAGAGAACCCTTGAAACAAGACATGAATCATTTAATAGTACTGTTTATTGTACAATGGGGATCTGATTTTGGCCTCAGTGCCAAGCTTTAGTAAATCAGATTTAGTCAAGGTAGTTCTGCAGACAAAAGAGCACTTTAGGCTTGTCCTTTCCTGGACAACAACCTGCTTGGAAGTCTCAGACTTAGGACAGCAAAGGTTTATGTTGCTGTTGACCCACATGCTCCATGAGGTTTGCTTTTAAGGTATTTATCAACACAGATCAGCCAATAATGTCAAACACAGTGTGAAGGAATTTATTACACTTTCCCTGGAAGCTACATAAAAAGCTGCAATTTCCCTCTTGTCATATATGTCCCCATATTACAATCCCATGGCTATTGGGGTAGCATCCACCTCCCTACCTCATAGGTAAGGAGGTGGATGCAGTGTTTTCCTGTGGTAAAATCAACTGGATACCATCTTCATATCTTCTTGTGTTTCTCCAACAAATCTACAGGGTTCCCTTCCCTTCCCTTCCTACAGTCATAGACTTAGTTTTTCCAACTTTTAAGCCCTGAGCTATGGTCTAACAGTGGTTGTACTCAGAGCCTGTTGTCCCTAAAATCAGAAAGTGACTTCACATTTTTTGCAAAGGCTCATTCTTTGCTAGCACAAAATTTTCCAGTGTCTATCCATTCAATTGAAATGTGTTCATAAGCAATGAACATATTCAGGCTGAGCTCAGATTTTTTTTTTCAGGCAAAACATCTAGAACAGTTAGACAAAACTGCAGCATTGAAACAAAAGTTGTTAAACAGGTTGGCCAAGAGCTGGAGGCAGAGGAAAACTGGTAAATCAGAAAGAATGCCTGCAACTAGGGGTGGGGCAGAGTACCTGACGAGGAGCCAGCACTCAAATGAAGGAAGAGCTAGATTTGACTGGGGAAAGTGACAGGTATAAGAAACTGAGGAAGGGAGAAGAAAACTTGATGCCAATGATTGGGTGAAAATTTGAAGAAGTAGGAAGTACCAGAGCAAGGAAAGGCAGAGGGGAAAGAAGTCTGATGTGTATAATTAGTGATTTGATACAATCAAATATAACTGTCCCTGGAATATACAGCATAGTAAAATGCTAAATGAACTATTATGGACAAAATTTAACACATTTCCAAAGTATGCTACTACATGTGAATGAACAACATGAGAAAGCTGATAAGAAAATTCAGAATTCTATCTTCTGAGCGATGGATGTGGCATAAGAAGAAGAAAAATCACCAAACAGCTTTTGATTAATGGAGCACTGTTGCACTATGCAAAGAATAAGGCTGGGCTTCTTGGAAAATGTAGCAAGTGATCACATCCTTAAGCTCTAATTTTTTTTAAAGTATGCACAAGAGGTTTAAATGAAATAGTGCAAATCAATAGCTCTCAAGTGTTCGCTAACTCTATCAAGTTTTATTTTATGATATTCATATTAGGCATCATTTTCCCACATAATCATACTTTATTTTTACCTTTAGTAACCTGACAGAACCCTGGTTATGTGTTTGAACCCCAACATTAACAGACAAAGTGTAAAGAAAATAAAGAGATTTTTGTGTTCCCTGTCAAACTTATTTCATGTTTAACACAGAAAACAAATATTCATATACAAAATGAAATCACATAACTTCTCCTTCATAAATTAAGTACATGGATTTGTCTCTGCTTCACATGTTACGATACGTTTGGATCTGCATGTACCAAAGAGACGTTACAAGCCATAAAGGAGATGAAGAATGAGACAAAAAGTAGAACTGAAAGAGCACAAATACTGATTCATGAAAGAAAGCTATAGAATTGTTTTGGAAATTTGAATGTTCAAGATAGACAAGCCCTCAGGCAGAGCTGACTTGCATAATCAACCTTTACTGGATTTGGCAGATACAGATACCAAGTGTGACAGTGCTATGCATCAGAGTTTTACCAGGCTGAATCATTGTTCAGCAGTCACTCTGGTATACTGAACTAGGCACAAACAAGTGTTCCTCCAGCCTCCAGTGAGTGTGTTTCTCTTATTAGCCAGCATTTCTGTCTCTCAGGCATGGAAACGGATGTTAATGATTTTGTCAAGTGAGGACCTCTGTGTGTTTCTTGCCAGACCCCTCAAAAGTATGTGTTGGCACTATGAGAATATCAGAAGAGAACCTGATTTATCTTGTCAAAGACAGTAATTTAGTGCAATCTAATTTGAATAATTTCTTTACTATTTTTCAAAACTAACTGACAGTTTTTCATCATGTCATGAATAATTTTATTAGGTGATTGAAAACATTTTAGTGCAGCTCCTTCATTAATCATGTCCATGTGGTCTAAATGACCTTTGAGGCCCTTCATTCTTTCATTCTTTTATTGTTGTATTTAGTAGTGTTTTTTATTCTGCTGCTTTTAGCAGGGTAATTTAGGACCTCAGTGATGATTTTATGCTGTTCATTTTTTTAAAAAATGGAATCATGAGCTTGAAAGCTGATTGTAATTTTAAATCGTATGGCCTATAGCTTGTTAGATTGAACAAATGATAAAGATAGGCCAATTAGATACTTGTTCTTAGTTAGCTGGTCTAAATAGTCTCATGATAATTGTTAAAGCTCTTCTTGGAAATATTGTGACACTGCATCTAACAATGGAAAAGCTATGCTATGCTTTAGTACTAATTTTAAGGTAAACTTCCTAAACACTTGGCATATCTTATAATAGATTAATTATCTGGTGCGATAGAAAAGAACTACAAAGCAGACATCAGAGGGAATTTTTTAAGAAATAATCTGATCTTCTTAGTATGTTTTCACCTCAAGTATGTAATTTTCACATGTATTTGTAAACTAAATCCATCTGTTGATAAAGTACTTCAGAATATCCTTAGTAGATCTGTATGTTGGTTATCATTATAGCATCATGGGAATCATAACACTTTCAAGGATTTACTTGACAAATATATTGGAAAATTCAGTGTGGCTTCACTATGAGCAGTTTATATGAGAACTTTTTCTGATACTTAGGTTATAAACATTTCAAGCCTAACTATACTGTATAGTTTATTGCTCTTCCTGACCTATTAACAGTAGTGTAGGGTTTTTTTAATTCTAATGAGTCTTGGCATGTTTATGCCATTCTTATCCTCGAGTTCCACATACTCTTACATCTATAACAGATGCAATTAAAACTTTCAATAGGGCTCTACAAAACTTCTGTTTGTATATGTCATTGCAAAATGCCACAGATAAATTGCAAATAACCCAATATAATCAACAAACCTACCTTTCCTACTCCTTACAGTTTTTCCCTACATTTAGTAAGTGATTGGAGATGTCAAATGCTAATCATGACATTGTACTTCTTTGTTTTGGCCCCAGTGGGTTTTAAAGCTCAGTAGTGATGTTCTGAACTCTGGCCCCAAGGCACCATCCTCTACTACATACAGAAAACCCAAAGCATTAAGTTCTCGCAGGAACTCTCTTTGTTCTAAGCCATTTATAAAGTGGAATAAAAGCAGCTGAACTGATTTTGTCCCTACTAGGGAGATCTGACCAGTTGCTGTTCTTTTGTACTACATGAGTAGATGAATGACATAATGAAACAATTGTTCAAAAGCAGCAATTTAAAGCTGTTTAGGGAAAATCTTCTTTTACAGACAAAACACAAAACCTGCAGTGTTCTTTGACACTGTGTACCATTTAAACCATGACATGGATAAGAAAACTTTCAACATTTACAGCATTTGGAAATATTTAATTTTAATTGTAATGAAGTAAAAGAAAACAATTTTTATGGCACCTTACATTCAAGTTATTTTGTCTCTTCTGAGGTTTTTCTCCTTTTCCTTCAAAACATGCAACAAAAATCACTTAGGGTTTGATTTTATTGTTCAAATATAGAAATCTATTGCCACTTCACACAATTTAAAGTATTAAACCTGGAATCTCCATGGAGATAATAAATCTGACACAGAACCTATGGGAGACTGGAATTTGCCAGGTAGAAGCTGGAGACCTAATATGATATGCTGGGGCACCTCCAGTGTTGTCCATCTTGAAACACCTTTATTTAGACACTTAGATTGAAACAGATAAATTAGGTCTGAGAAGCAAGATTCAGGATGAAATTAAGACCTCTGCATTTAGGAGTCTACATGTGTCTGAATATATGTGAGCTAAGCATGGAAATGGAGTCTATGCAGTTGATAAAGTCTGGAGAGAGCTTTTTCAGAGCAAGTACAGATTGATACTTTAGGGTGGGCTGGACATTTCTGCAGACTTCTCAGACTTACTGACTTGGGGGCCAGTTCTGCTGGCCTCATACAGGCACATGCTGTCAGAGGAATTGCCCCAGGGCATGGTCTTTAGTTTCTGCCTGAGAAAGTGACAAGTCTGCCACAGACCTGCCTCGTAATTGCCTCATCTGTGAACATCTGTGTTCAGGCAACCATATCAAGCTCTAGATGTCCTTTGACTATGATGGGAGTTAGCCACTTAGCTCACAAGCAGGCATCTTCACATAGACACCTAAACTCAGATATCTTAAATTAGAGCTGAATCCTCAGCCTTGTGACAAAAAAACTGAGTTATACCCATCATTGGAAGGTATGATTGGTACAGTTTTGGAGATATGATACCTAGCTAGTCTGAATAGCGTTGTTCCTATAGTAGAAGCTAGAACTCAGCACAGAGCTTGGTAGATATTATTGAACCCAATCTGCAGCAGAAAGTAGAGTCCTTCCTCTGCTTCACACAAAGTAACTATGACAAATTATGAGGACTCTTAGTTCACTGGGTCTCATTACTGGGTATCCACGGCATCAAAAAAACTTTTTTTTTAAAAAGCTTTCACCCTTTATTCTTTTGCAGCCATATGGTTGTCTCTTCATGTATGTATTATTTTTTTCTATCTTTGTGAAATGTTTTAGGAGTACAAATTTGGTACAAGCCATTATCTGTAATAATAGTAGTAATGGCATAAATGTCGAAGTGCTCTCTCTGGTATTGGAGAGGTTAGGATTCTCTGTTTGGAGAGTAATATGGATCTTGAAGCAAGGAATATTACTGCCTTTAAGATACGGGGAAACTACCTTGAGAGTTGGACCTAGGGGTAATCTGAGGGAAGTGGCATTACCACTGGTAAGCTCTCACAGGGACCTCAGCTAAATGAGTAGGGTTAGAAACTTGTCCTCCTCTAATCACGGCTGACATTCTTAACTCTATTCTAATCCACTTTTCCTTTGTTGAAATTATAGTAATGATACTTCTTTTTTTTTTTAATTTGATACTTCTATTTAAAAAGTATTCATCAGCTTCTGATGAACCCTAAAGTTAATACAAAGTAGACTCAATATTCATCTGTCATAATAACTTTTTGTTACACCTTTTACAGATTGAATTTACCCTTTCCAGAAAGAGAATAATCAAAGCAATACAGACTATTGCAGAAAAAAATTTACTTCCATTTTCTACAAAGGCACTGACACTCTTATCTTTATGGAGGAATACCACAACAGACATACCTAAAGATTGCTTTTTTTTTTTTTTTAATTTTTCATGGCCATGTCTTTGTGACTCATAGCTCCCTCAGATGAAATTAATCTCACATAGATATAACTAAGTACTCAACCTTGGGTTCCATTATGGTCGATTTAGAGAAACAGGCACTAAGGAATCACTAATCTTGCCAAATATCTATTTCAGGATGATATGGACTATGCCATAAAAGTGCTGCCTATTTCTCCCAGTTGACTGTAATGGCATACATCTGTCTTTGGTCAAATGAGATTCTTTTCTTGCAATCAGTTAAGAGATCTTTCCCATCTCTGTCATACCTAGCCAATAAGCTCAAGGAAAAAAATCTCTTTATGTATCTTGAGTCTGTGCAATTAAATTTAATCAAAATTTTTTCTTCAGTTCTCAGTGTCACCTCATTCTGCCTTTATGATATCCCTGTTCATCCTATTTAAAAACAGTCCACAACTTAATGTTAAAACCAATCTTGTCCGCAGTGTCTTATTTTCAGAGCTATGACAAAAATTAAGATGCTAAATAAGACCCTTCCAAATTGACCTTTGAAAAAAAAAATAGGAATAACATGAGAACAAAGACTTCATTATCTAGACAACTCTATTAATTAATTAAAAAAAACTCATGTAGAAAATTTCTATGAGATAGTTACCTTTACATCTATGAGTTTTTGCAATCATTTATGTTCCTTCTCCCAGCCATTTTTACTGCTGCATCAGTCATCCATTTTCATTACTTTCTCATATTACATACCCTTGAATTAGAAATGAAGGATGTGCATTTCACAAATCCTTTGACTTTCTATTCAAAGTCTCCTATTTTCTATGCTCTGTTCACTGAGATTGTACTCAATCAACTCTGTGTTGATGTAAATGGTGCAGAAGTCTATACCAGAGCTTATCACTGTCAGCTTCTTGCCTAGCCTATTGAAATAGGCATTTCTTAATTTCTTTTTAAAAGTGCCTACATTTTCAAGTGTAGGTGAAAGTCATTGCACTGAGTGACTAAACAAAGTATTTCCTGTGTCTGGCTGTTCATTTTTAAGCTTTTCATGTAATTGCCTACTAATAAAGGATAATTTCCCATCAGAAATTTTGGCCAAAGCCTCTGTCTTATTTCCAACATAGCTGTGGATTGACTTTTGAAAATTAAAAAGCTATAAACAAATCAAGTGCCCAAACAAATTCACTCATTCACAATGGAAACCTTTATATCTAGGGAAATATATATCTACAAAGGTGTTGTTGACACAAACTGTTTGAAAATTCTCTTTCGAAATGTACAACTTTTTAACAAAAAAATTGTACTTTTTTTCAGATAATTATGTTTCACATAGTCTCCACATCCCCCTTGATGTACTATTTCCTTATTCAAGGAGATGTCATACAAATCATTAGTTACATAATCATCGACCACAGCCAAAATTAAACAAAAAAAGAAGCATACCTCACCTAAAGAATAATTTTCATCTTCATGAGGATTGTTTTCATGTTGTCAATGAGCTGAGAAATAAATGTTGTGGTTTTCAAAAATGGTATTTCATTCATCATCAAAATGATATTTCAGGTCAGGAGACCAAAAATATTTCAGGAAATTTAAACTTTCACACAGAGAAAAAACATCAATTGGAATAAAAGTAAATTCATAAAATGAATCAAAATGAAATTCCAGTTTTGACCAATTTCAGTTAGGACATATCCAACAATATCTTATTTTGTGTAAAAAAAAGTATAAGTCCTAACATTTGGTATCTTATATTTAGATATATCATTGGAAAGTATATCTTTATGCTATATCCTTCCCAGTGCCAATAGATTGATAAAGACTTCTTTGGTCTTGATGAAGTCACAGAATTGTTGCAGCTGGAAAGGATCATCCAATCCAACCCCACCACCAAAGCAGATTTGCCTAGAGCACATTACACAGGGTTGCACTCAAGTGGGTTTTGAATCTCTCCATAGAAGGAGACTCCATAACTGCCCGCCTTGGGCAGCCTGTTCCAGTGCTGCATCACCCTCACAGTAAAGAAGTTTTTCCTCATACTTAGATGGAGCATCCTCTGTTTCACTTTGCGTCCTTTGCCCCTTGTCCCATCACTGGGCACTGCTGAAAAGTCATGGCATGTTTAATTAAGTGTTCCTTAGTCAGAAAACCACCTATGTTTATATTAACTGTATTAGCTTTTTGCTTATCAGGAACAACACATTCAGTATTTTGCAAAACTGAACTCTGAATCAATTATAAAATCTTCCCATGGCATTTAATTTTTCTTTAATTTCTTTTACAAAGAAAAAACATCAAGATTATTTAAATTATATTTGATTTAAAATCATATAAAGAATTATATATAACAGTTAATGTGAAGCAAACCTTTTCATTATTTACTGAAAAAAAAAAAAAGTTCAGCAGTTTTATGCTAGTTCCTGCTTTATATTGTTTTTATGTGTTTCTTACATCTAAACATGATAAAGGGTAACCATAAAATAGAATGCATTTTGGGGAAAAAAAAAAATCAAACATTAGCTTGCTTCTCCAGGAGTATACTGCTGTCAGATAAGCTGATTCTGTACTCTTGAACTTGATTTTTTTTTTTAATTTAATACTGAAAATACTCTGTTGAAAAAAATGGGAAAAGATCTCAAATACAAAAAGGCTGAATATAGCTGCTATAGAAGTCCAAAGGTACAGAATGTGAACAGCCATTTCAATGGGTCTGAATCATGTTCATGAGTTCCTCTGATTTATCCTTCCATTGGTCCTTCTGGAAAAGTACCCTTTTTCCTTTTGCCCTCTCTCTTCTATATTTCATTTCATATGTCTATCGAGGCTATGAAAGATAAAGCTATCTGCTTTCTCCTGTAGTAAAGAACTATATGGAATCAGTTCACCTGTCTGTCACTCCTCATTAAATTCTTACCCTCTTCATTCACATTCTGATCTTTGCAAATGAACATTTGCTTAATAAATGTTCCCAAGACTAACAGTGCAGAGTGAAAATCCCACACAGCAGTAAATTATTAACTCAGTCACAGGGGGAGTGCCATATATGACTTTTCAGAATGAGTTATTATGTGGATCATCATGTAATTATGAATTTTTCAAGCCATGATAGAGGAAAATTGAATATTTAATATTTTATGGACATATTCTGCACTGAGGACATCTTTCAAAATTTTATGATAATTTTTAGAGTGAGCAAAGAGCAGAACAAAAGTTACAAAATAATTACAAAGTGGAATATTTAATCACCATGGACATTGTTGGCAATTTCTCAAATTGCATAATATAGTCAAGGTCGTGAACTTTTAATCACGAAGTATTCAAATGGAAAAAATATGTGCATTAAAATTAATCTACAAGTATGTTTTGATTTTTTAAAAATCAAGAATATGAAGCTTCATACATTATTGTACGATAGGTAGAATGATGTAAATATTCATGGCAAGACAACAGGCTATCAAATGTTCCTGGATAGTCATGGATTGCCCCTACATTGGGCATTTAGAAATACAGAAGCATGAACATAAATTTCTACTGCTTGCTCCAGGAATGCTTGCTGTGAGCAGGGAACATGAAGGGGGAGCAGCGCAGGTGCCTAAGCAGAGTCGTTTAGCACAATTTTAAACATCCTGGGGTATTCACAGCATCTGCATGAGCCTGGCAGAGATAACGCAAGATCTGTGGGAGACCAGAGCCCTTCTGAAGCATCAGCTGGATGCCAGGCAGGATATTCTAAGGCATCTAAATGGTATTAGACAGTTATATTTCAGCTTTTGAATCACTCCTTAGGAGTCGAAGCTGAAACCAGGGGTGATTTAAATAGCACTTAATTCCCACATATGGACAATGGACTTGAGTTGTGAACTTTGGAAAGCAGGAATCACTAAGGAGAGGAAAATATTTACTGTTTGTTCTGATAAACAAGAATTTGAACAGAACAAAAAATATTTCTAAGACTGTGTTCCTAGGGAGAAAAGAATAATGAAATTCTCAAGCACTTCATAGTAAGCCAAATCAGGCACTTTCATGACCAAACACTTTAGTGCAAATCTATCCTAAAAAGAAAGAAGTAACATTCTTTTCCTTAACAATCATTTTCACTTTGCCAGAAAACCTCCTGAAAACCAAAGCAAGTGAAGTATGAAAGCTTGAGAAGCCCATAGAACAAAACGAAGTATAGATAGTAAGTACATATTAGCCTGGAACTATGTGTGGGCTCATGCATATTTCCAAATTTTTTAATTCTATTTATTTTAATTTATTTCTTTAGATAATTTACTCCTTGTCCATTACTGTGTGCTATCTTTATGCCACAGATAAAATAATTCACTGTGAAAATATATATTGTGTCCATCATTCTGTCTTCCAAGGAACCAGCCTGACTTTGTTTGCCCAGAAGCATGGATGATGGAAGTTAAAAGGTTTGAACTAGAACAGTCCTACATTGACAGTGTGCTCAAGTCTTAGTCACAAAAGACATACTTAAAATCACAGCAGAGAACAGGACTCTATCATTCAGATGTTGAGAGAGTCCAACCCACTCAAATATTAATTTTTTTCTTCCTTTTTCTGCCAATTTCAACATTGCCTTGATTCATGACTGCCTACTTCCAGAAAAAAACTGCTTCATGCTCTTCCAAAGTGACTTCATGAAGGCAGGTCCTGCAACATGCCAAGCTGAGAAGAGCTGCTAAGAAAGTTAGTGTAATATATTGTCTTACTTTAATAACATGGTGTGTTTCTCTTTTGGTTTCTATATGGACCTGTATCTACATTTATAGACACTGTAATGTATAATTTTTAAAATGACATGCAACTAAGCATCTAACTGACCACTGCTGTGTTCCTTACTCCAAGGACAGATCTCAACATCATTCAGAATGAGGTAAAACTTGTAAAATTTGAATCTGCTTTTCTTTTGAAAAGTCATGGTTATTAGGTGTCTATGTGAAAAAATAAAGCATTTTTATTTTAAAGTACAAATAAATCTAGACTTTATAAAATCTTAGGAGACAAATACTGAACATCAAGTGTGTGATTACAGTACGTAATAATAGATATTTTTTCTTCTCATCATTGATAAATGACCTCACTCAAATCCTCTGATGATGTCAATAATTACTATTTCAGACCAGGTATTTATAGTTTTTCTACCTGTACTTACACTGTAAGCTTCAAATATAGACAATACCTTTTGTTGTTTCCAGTTTCAGTTGTGTGTTCTGGTTACTACATGCCTTTAAAGAATTGCTCTCTCTAAAAATGACTATCTGAGACAAGTTAAGTGTATGAAGGGCTTGATGTAGAAGTGTAAATACTATTAACATTTTTAAATAGTCCATTTATTTAATGTTCACCAAAGAAACTCTTTCATATCTTTGCTTCTGAAATTAAATAACTAACATTAGAATCAGAAAAACATCTATGTCTGCCAGCCAGTGCAGGAATTTCACACCTGTTCCAGTGGCATTGCCTAGGCATTTTTATCTTTGTATGGATCTACAATACAAATATTGTGACACTCATTTCTGCAATTTATTTGCAGAAGTGGAGTTTCAGATTTTCTCACTGTCACTAATCTCTGACCATGATAGTTCATGGCATGGGCATTTGGTAGGTCACATCCTGTAAAGCACCAGCACTAGGTACCTGAGCCAGTCTCATATCACCAAAACCAATAGTCTTTACTAAATTAGAGCACAATGTAGTGTACCATAAAGAATACTATAGAAAACTTACACTTTAAGTAAGTGGGGTCTGACTGGAAGTCACTTACTAACAAAGAAAAATGGATGCCCTAATTTTGAAAAGGCACAAAACCCAAAAGCTTTATTTTTAGTATTAAAAAACACCACTCATAAGCAGAGTGAACAGAACAAAGTCCTGACTGACAAGGGACATGGACATATATCCCCCACTACATTACTGTTTTCTTTCAATAATAAACAAAAGATATATTTAGCACTTCCATAGCACTTTATATGCTCAAAGGACTTCACTAACCATTACTGGCATATCTAGATGCTTCTTATATGCAAATGAATGCAGATAGTAGGCATTAGGAGGCAGGGTATTAGAATACATTAGCAAATGGACAATAGAAAAAAGCTGGTTTGACTGACTGTGGAGGATTGGAGTAGGGGGTAGCAGATACCACAATTCACTGCTCAGAATTATGGAAAGAATTGTGCTGATTGCCATCATGCCTTAGAAACTCATCACTTAATTAACAATATAAATATTTTAAAAATTAACATTTTATAAAACCACAATAAGAGGTTCCACTGTGAGAATGGGAAAGGATCAATTCACAGTTGGCTGGACCGATGGCACCCAGCCTTCATCCTCTTGCCTTACAACAACACACTTGGCGAGAATTAATACAACACAATTCATGCCCTGTCATGTCTCATTACTTAATTATGAAATGTCTGTAGTACTTTGGACATTACTGATCCTGTTTGATTGGCTGTGACTGATGTCACACTCACTTTAATACTAGCCGTTGCATGCACAAATAGGCCTCCTCACCATTTCCCTTCTTTCTATTCATGAATTCTATTTCATAACAGTAATAATATACTGCAGGCGGTGTATTTCTAGGGAATTATTGCATTTCTCAAGTGGGTAAAGTCATTTGGCCTTTCAGCCCCATGCTTTGCAACACCTTCCAAGGCATGTTATAATTGCCCAGAAATACACTACATCTTGTGTATTATAATCCTTACATACCGCTGTTTCTTTTTCACCTCACCAGCCCAGTTTCCAATATGAAAAAAGAAGTTGTCAGGTGCATTTTTTTCAAATCAGTCTCTTGGATATATTTGCAAGGCTTGGCGTGTCTCATGCACATATAATTTAAATGCATTAATTTACAAGTATTAATCATTTAACATCCTGTATAAAATATAATGGCCACATTCTCATGTCCCTTGACAATTCCAGAGCACTGTCTCCTATGTCTCTAAGGTGGCAGCAACAGAAGACGACACAGTTGATTTAATAGGAGCATGGAGACACATTCAGTGATATAAGAAGATACTTAGTTTTAAGTGAGATGCTACAGTAAATGTTTATGAAAGCTTAAAAGGAATCATTCTTGTAGAACAAACTTTGAGTCTAATGATGGAAGGAAGTACAAGGCATTCTGCTCACTTTATGGCAAAATACTGAAGTCTAAAGTTACTTTAAGTAGGAAGAGAAAATAATTTAGGTATCAAAAATATCCTCAGATTTTACCAGGAAAAAATATTACAATAAATTTCTAGTCCCTCCCTCCTTCCAACAGAGAAGTTTGACATACACACTTATGGATCAGGAGAGCTGGGTTGAAATCTGGATCAACCTTGTCTCTTTTTCACCTTGTCTCTTCTGAGTTACTAGGGTTCACTTTTGAAGTTATCATTGAGACTGCTGTGAATATCTTGTACTCCTATAGCAACTTTCAACCAAGTATATCTAATAACTCAATGAGCTTTAATGAATCAAGCCTTCTGGCAAAGTCCAAAAGGGAGGTCAATTTAGTAGAAACTAAATTATGGCAGTTTGCTACGTTAGCACTTTTTATACCTGTAATTATAAGATAGGAAACCACGCTCCTACCAGAGTTAAATGTTCTTCTAGTAGTTCCAACCTTAGTTTACTTTTTGCTTCCTCTGGAGGTGACATCTCCTACTGTTTGAACTAGGGCTGCCTGCCCTAGACTTAACCATAGAAAATATAAAATTGGTCGATGACTAGGCAGTTAAATACAGTTCTGTACTTCAGGGTGTTTCAGTTCTGCCCCATACTGGCCTGGACATCACATGTCTGCTGGAGCTGTACTTCAGATGTGAAACAGTACAGTGCACAGGGCTTCCCCCAGAGCTCAACCAGATAGAGGTGGTGACTTCCTCTCTATTAGAATGAGCTGATAAATAAAATGAAGGCCAGAGCCAAAATATAACATATTTCAGCAGCTGGAAAGTGTGCACATTTGTGCCATCTATTGCAAAGGGCTGTTAAAGCTCTGCAGAGACGGTTCTTAAAATAACTGGGGCAAGAACAAGCAGAAGAATTTAATTTTGCATGATGTGTAATGTCAAGTTTATAAATAAATAAGAAATTGGATTTTCCCATGGTTCCCTTCTTCAGTTTTGGTATACCTGCTGTAAGCCAATACAGACTTGTAGAAAACAAGGTGTAAAGCTAACCAAGTTTACAGCCCTGCTTTTTGGAAAATAAAGCAAGGGAAGGTGAACTAGAATAGATAACTGGGATGTATTCTACATGAAAGAACTTTTCTTTAGTGTGAATATTTAAGGCCTATTAAAAATGTCACTGACTTGAAGGTAGAGGTGAAGAAGGGTCCAAACCATATCCTCAAATCCAGTATGTCTCTTAAAAGAGGGAAAAGTTAAAAAGGAGGTAAGCATTAAATTCCAGCGTTAACTGTGGATTTAGGTAAACTGACATTTCTCTTAATCCATGATCTCTAACTCAGCAGCTTCTTCAGTTAGAAATTACTTCAACCCCATTTGTCAGAAAACAAGGGTCTTAGTCCCTGGTGGTGTCTCGTCTCCTCTCACAGGTATTATCTTTGTCTCAAATACTTGAATGTCTCAATATCCTTTGTGACCTACTCCTGAGTGATTGAAGCATTAACGGCACTACATTAAGTTCCCCCTGTTTCTGCCCGAGGGACAGTAATCCATGCTTCCTACCTGCATGAAGAATGCCTTCATCAGCAAACAACAGTTATTCTGAAGCTGGAAGCGCTCAGTCTTCTTGTTAAGCTGTTTCACTTTCTATAAAACAGTCACTCCTTCACACAGAGAGGGAACCCATACTGCCTGTCTACCTGAGTTTCCTAACCACTTGTCTATACATCCATCTTCATCTGTATTCTCACAGAACAGCATCCCCTGCAACAGGACAGCCTGCAATCTACAAACCTAACCTCACAGTTAAGCTGTGAGGGGAGGAGGTAGAAAAATATTCCTCCTCCTCCTGTATGTGTGAATGGAGGGGGAAGAGACTGAGTTGGCTATTCCTGCAATTCATGCAAAGCAAGCTCATGTTTTATGACTCCCAGGAGGACCTGGCTGAAGGAAGGGGACCAATACAGGATAACAGTGTCAAGACTCAGACAGATGTATACATCCAGCTACAGAAATGTCATTTTTCTGTGCTTTCAGGAGCAGGACTTATTGTTTCTAGTGTTTACCATATTTGATTTAGATTCTTGAAAAGGCACGTGCACACCTCATTTTTGCTTGAGAATCTGAACCTTAATGTACAGCACATTAAACTGTAACGCAGTTGACATCAGGTAGGTAACAAATACTAGCTCACCACTTGATGTTGCATACATAGATACTTGGAATTCATCAGATACCAGGCATCAGTCACACTCAGTCAACTGACATGCTGGCACCTCCCCTTTACAGTTTTGCAGTACTTGGCTCTAGGATCATTTTACTTTCTTCCTTAAATTCATCAAACAGGCTTTGAACAAAGTTATGATGGAACATCTGATTTTAAATAGATGGAGTTTTTAACAATATTGCCAATTAAACCCTGGAAACCTACCAAATTGCAATAATTTTTTAAAAATCAGATGTCAAGTCATAGTGGATTATTTTGCCACTAGTGAACAAAGATGTGACAAATTAAGATAATTTAAATTATCCAGAAATATCTGTAACCTTGACAGTCTTCCTCTATGTTACGAATTCCTTCTCTCTCTTTAGAAGAATTATATTTACACTCTTTGCTTTTTTTTTATCAGAGTAATAGTCTTTCACCTGCGAAAACAGCAGCGTATCATTCACAGATCACATAGCAGTATGAATAAATAAGCAAGGACAAAATGACAGATTAATTTTGTTTGTGAAATAGTGATGAAATTACAATTGTTTTCAACAAACTTTTAAAGACTCATTACTACAGGTAAACACTTATGTAAAATTACACACTGTTTTTAAACCAGTTGTGTAGAAAGGTAATGATCAAACATAATTTATCAAACTAAATTTACTACAAATATTTTATTAATAAAGATCCATAAGAACTTGGAACTCAAGGAGTGACTAGGTACATTGAACTGTTGTTGGTACTGCTAAAACTAAGTGAAAAAATTAAAGACTAAAGAATAGAATTGTCCTGGTTTTAGTGAGAACAGAACTAATTCTGTTCAGCGATATTACTTTTCAGCTCAGTTCTTCTAACTAACTGCAGTTTCTGAAGTTAGCAGCCTGTTTTCACAGACAGTGTCTGCTGCTGGCAGTGATAACATCCCATGTTTAGAGTTACTACCAAGGGTTGGTGTGCAGACCAAGGCCACTGCTGGATCTTGTGCACCACATTATGGGGCGAAGAAAGTGAAAGGCCGCACCTTCAGGGAGGAGCAGACAGGGGACGTGACCCTAAACTGACCAGCAAGGTATTACAGTCCATATGCATCATATTCAGTATAAAGCAGGGGGATCTGGAGGGTCTGTGGCTCTTCTCCCTTGCCAGCTTTGCTTGGCTTGGCTCAGGTCCTCTTCCAGTTCCTTCTTCAGAGCGTCCAAGGAGGACTCTGTTCTGCCTTTGATCCCAGTCAGTCTATTCCTGAATCTGGTATCAGAATCCAGATCCCAAATAGAGCTCCTGTCTGCTGCGAGGCCCAGGCTGGGACTCTCCTGGTGTCTTCTCCACAGCATCAGTGGTGATAGTGATGCAATTAGCATCAGGGGGGTTGGTTTCAATACTGGTTTTGTATATATTTGTATATATTCCATTTTTATTATTTTTATTTTCATTAAAACTGTTCTAATTTCATTTTCTAATGGCTAAGTCTCTCTCCCTTTCTCTTCCTCTTTGGGGAGGGAGGGGGGTTAACAGAGAGCCTCTGTTATAGGTCTAAGGGGCCGCCCCGACCCTAAACTGTGACAAGAGTAAGACCTCCAAATATATATTTTATATCATATATGATATTTTAAATTATGGATTATCTCCATACTTTGTTTTTTTCAGGATGAACTCATGCATTCATTTTTTCAGCAGGGAGTAAAAGTTTCATTAGGTTGTGAATTTGAAGGTATTCTCACCTTAATCAAGACATCATGTACTTTATTCAGAAAGACTCAAATGCGAAGCAATTGCATAAAGGAAGTATTAAAATGTAACAGGTAATTTTGCTCTGCAATGATACTAGGGCCACGAGTGATAAGAATTGATAGGGAATGCAATCTTTTTCTGTTGAAGACACTTACTTTCATTGTTTTGTCATTAGCACATAACATTTACACTAACAACATAATTTATGTTTACCAGAAGAGCTGTCATTCAAGTGACAGATGGTTCCAGTGGCTGAACGTAAAGCAAATCACTGAAATTGTTCAGTGATTCCCAAACTACTTTAACAATGTATTCCAAATTCCCATCTTTTTATGTGAAACTATCATTTATTTATCAATGTCACTTCTTATACTGCCCCTGTCACTCCAATCTGAGTATCTCCCAGTATTGTAAAGTATATAAGATGTATTATCTCTCCCACTCTCATTTCTTTCCAGTCAGCAAACAATTTAGAATTATTTTATATTTCCATATATCTCTGTCTGTTTGGGAAGAAAGCATAAATCCCACTTCTTCATTATGAGTTTTACCATATGTGTGTACACACGCATGTAAAAAACATAAATATACTTTTTAGATATACATATATCATATGTATACCACATACACATATAAATGGTAAAAGTCATGATGAAGAAGCGAGATTTGTTCTTTCTTCCCAAATACATAGATTTCATTTTCTGGGAAGTCTTAATCTGCTTTTGTAGCCCCGGTATCTTAAATATTTTCTTCCAGAGAAACCAGTCTGGGAAAGAGGGTTGGGGGTGCCTGTCTGTTCTCTGTGTGCACATGGCAGGGTGACTTTGAGAAGTCATATTTTCTCCTTAGTACCAGCACTGCATCTTGAGGTAAAACACATCAACGTTGCACATATGACCCCATATCATCTCTTTGTTCTGGAACCCTCAGATTCCAAAGGACTCCAGGCATCAGGGAACTAAGGATTATTCTGTAGTCCAAATTCTAACTGCAGTATTGTTGTATCCCTTTCAGTGATGATATTTACTTGGAATATTTAAGCTGGATAAACCTAGACAAGAATTAGTACTTATTGTGATCAAGCTCAGTCCTCTCCAGAAGTGAAGTTTGAAGTGTAAGATAACTTCTCAAAAATTGTTTCATAGGAAGAGGATGACCATGCAGCATCCAGAGGGATTTCTGATCCAGAAGCTTCCCTTGAGGAGCCAGCATCAATATCCAATGACACATAAAATGGTCACACAGTATACACAGTTAGGTTCTTGGTCTAAGACCAGTGCCAAGCCTGTCATTTTGTCCCCTTTCACTCTCAATCAGCTTGTCTGTTCATGCCACAGAGAAGATAGAAAAGAAAGCAAAAAGAAAGCTTTGTGTGGAAGGCCCCACTCCACAAAGAGAAATCTCACCTCTGAGCCCAGGAACAGGACCTTCCCGGATATCCTGTTGAGATGCAGGATCCTGTGCCAGTTTTCTACCAGAACATGACAGAAGTCAGTAACTGCCAGAGACGGAAGATGAATATTTTTGTGCTATGGGACATGTACCCAGGAAAGTGCTATGCTCTCTGTTTCCCGGGGCAACTGACAATCCTGATATAATCCAGAAGTTTCTGTACAGTGTTTCTTTCATGTTCATGGACCAAGCTTATCAGAGCATGCTAAAGGGATAACTATGTTAGTTAATTATTGCTTCTCAGAGAGGAGGGGAAAGTGGATGTGGAGCAGCAGGTGCAATGGGCTAGCAAGTTCATATGGGGAGTTCTGCATTCAGATAAAAATTAATCTGTTCAGTCTTTCTTGGCCTGGGTGCCTGTATGGTTTTGCATATCACGTTTGGTACTACTAGAGGTTCTTCAAAGCCAGCACAGTGGGTTAGGTATGCTTTTGCAGCAAGGCAGAAGTTTGGTTACACAGTTCAGGCATTAGCTACAGTGTGCGGTAACTACCAAGGGATACAAACAATATCAGACCAACAGACTGTGAAGGAGCAGTGACCATCAATGAAAGCACATCATGCTTGGTCAGTATGACCACAAGTGCAGAAACAGTGACTTTCCATTTGTGGGCACTGAAATTGTAAAGGATCAGTTGCATCAGCTGAGTGTTCACAAATCCATGTGGCTTGCTGAGATTTATCCCAGTGTTCTGAAGAAGCTGGCAGATGTTAGGGCAGGACCCCTCTCTATCACCTACCAAAGGTCTTGGGAGGCTGATGAGGTTCCTGCAGACTGGAGGACAGTCAATATTCCAATCTACAAGAAGGGTGTGAGGGAAAATCCAGGGAACTACAGATTTGTTAGTCTAACCTCAGTTCCTGAAAAAATTTGGAAAAGATTATACTGGGTATTACTGGAAAGAATTTAAAGAATAATGTAATAATTGGAAATAGTGAAGCATGCTGCTGCACCAAGCTCAGGAGTCTTGTCTGGCATCAATGTGGCTGTCAACAATGATTAAAAAGTAGGGAAAAGTCTCCCAGGAAACACTCTATTATAGGGTGAAGGAAGCAGGGTAAGTGGAAGGATTCCCTAGATCAGAGACAAAAGATTTGTTGACTTCTGAGGAGAGATATCCATTTGGAATTGATGAATGTATTTGCATGTAGAGAAATTGGAGCAAATTTTACCTGTTAAATGTCCTATATATCTGAAGCTGATCAAGACATTTTTAGAAGGAACCTCTATCAAAGTTTTGTTTTCAAATC
Source organism: Chloroceryle aenea (assembly GCA_013399075.1). Lineage (NCBI taxonomy): Eukaryota > Metazoa > Chordata > Aves > Coraciiformes > Cerylidae > Chloroceryle > Chloroceryle aenea. The sequence continues at coordinate 89,352 of VWZY01004829.1, read as the reverse complement.
TTTCAGAAAATGACACTGCCTTACCTGGTGGTTAAGTTTTTAAATATAGTATCTGCTTCTGAACAATGTAAATATTTTAATTTAAGCCTAAAAACAGTGACATAATGGCTACCTGTTGAAACAGAAGTTCTTGTCAAAGAGTGGAAAACAAAGCTATACATACCTCTACACAAAATTACTAGAAAAAAAATCCTGTTGTTCCTTCACCTTGCAGAATACCATAGTCAGTGGGTCTTCTTCAGAAAAAGAAAAAAAAAAAAGAGAAAAAACCTTTCCTACATTTAATATCCTGCCATTATAACCTATATATCCCTCAAAGCCCTACATATTTCATGCTTTCTTCCTGTGTGCTGCATCAGCTAGAAGACATATGACATTTCAGCAGATACAGACTTCTCACACTGAAGGATGAATCGATTCCAGAACTGAGTACTTCAGGGAAAAAAAAAAGTTTTGCATACAATTTCCTCTGTATTCCTCCTGTATAGACAGGTAGAGCACGTCTAGCGTCAATTGTTACAGTTAGTAGCAGTAATGGGGTGGGGTGAGGGAGCAGAGAAAATCAGTTTGCCTGATCTTTTTCTTGTTAGAAAGAATATTAATCTCTAGCTTTATGTATGGTGTGAGGAAATGGTAGCTCCCTGTATGCTATGAACCCAAGATTTGTTTTTAAGCTGTCAAGAAAACCTGGCAAATTACAGCAGGTATTAAAAGAGTTTGCCACTATGCAGCTTGTGGTACTGTGGTGACCATGGTTCTGGTGAGTTTAGAGAGCTATCAAGTGATGTCCCTCTGGAGGGTTTAGAAAGCATGTACTTCTTTGACCATACAGTAACTCAAGCATCTCTTTAAGGATGTCTCCTTTCCTAAGTACCTGCTTATGGACTTGGCTCTAACTGTAGACAATATCCCTGGGTACATCACTGACACCTCTGTGATATAACTCTGTATTAAATGAAGAGATATTTAATGCCATTTAAAGCACATGATGGACAAGCAAGAATTTTGTTCCTGCCACTCTCCAGATGTATGAGTTTGGGCAAGACAGCTTCCTTGGCCTCCATATACCCACAGAGGCTGTGATTTATGACAGAGGCTATTATTAGGTGAAAAAAGTGTAATGAAAATAAATCACTATTAAAAAGCTCTATGGGACAATCAAACAAGGGAAATTATATAACTGAATCTAAAGCATTCATTTCATTTATAAATTTTAAAAATAATAATCAGACCCTCTTATCAAGTTCACTAGGATGATTTTCACTTAAATTCAAGCCTATATAGACTGAAGTGAGAGAGAATTACTGAACTGCCTCCATACTCCAAAGACGAATTTACTCTCGATGTACCTTTTATTTATATTAGAGACACATCTGCTAAACAGTTGCAATGCATTTTTCTTGTATTCTCAGATCAAGACAGATTGCAATAAATCTGGTTTTCACTGACAATTTGTTTAAGAGATGTGCTTTTACTGGTTCTGTCAACAGTAACGTTCATGGTAATGCTTGAATTATTCAGGACCACTTTGCTTAAAAACAATTTATGAAGCTTCATAAATGTATGGAGTTGTTAGGAACATATTATAATACAGCTTATCTGACTAGAAGACCTAGTGCTACTAAATGAGGTCTTTAACAACAAAATCAAGTAATAAATACAGCCTTAATCTTTACAGACATTTAAAGTTACCTTGATGCTTTTCTCAATATGGGTATTTTCCCAAACCAGGTTCTCTTTCACCATTAGAGTTGGTGGGAAGATTTTTCTCCTCATAAAATTTCTATGCCAAGGGACAAGACTGAACACTAAAATGTATGGATTTTCTGACAAGAAAATTAAGTTGTAAAAAAAAAATAATTTAAATACCTTTTTGGTTTGGTTTTCCCCAGAAATTTTTATATTCCTTTTAATCCAACCTGCTGTCTGTAAAACTGATTTAAAGATTGTTGTGCAAAATGTATATATCTTTGTATTACAAGAACAAACATATTAAATTACTGAAAAATATCTATACAGCAGGAAATGAAATCATAGAATCAACAGGGTTGGAAAGGATCTGAAAGATCATCCAGTTCCAACCCCTCTGCCAATGGCAGGGACACCTCCCACTAGAGCAGGTTGCTCAGAGCCGCATCCAGACTGGTGTTAAAAACCTCCAAGGATGGGGCTTCCACCACCTCTCTGGGCAACCTGTTCCAGTGTCTCACCACCCTCATGGTGAAGAAATTCTTCCTAATGTCTAACCTGAATCGATCTATCTCTAGCTTTAACCCATTCCCTCTAGTCATATCCCTCTAGTCTAGGCCTGACAGCCTAAATANTGTTAAACAAGACTGGTCCCAGTGTTGATCTTTGAGGGACTCCACTTGTCACTGGTCTCCCCTTGGATACCAACCCATTGACAACCACTCTTTGGGAGCGGCCATCAAGCCAGTTCTTTATCCACTGAGTTGTCCGTCCATGAAACCCTGTGAATGCGAAGCCATTTCTATCTGCCTATTGAGGATATATAAATAGACAACAATTTTCATCATGGATATTTAGAAGTATGCACCAGTTTGTTGCTGAGTGAGTGAGAATGAGGAACATCAAAAGGTGAGACCTTTACACTTTATTGCAGAAGCTGGTGTAGAGTCATAAAAGATTCTATCCGGAAAGAGTTTGTAGAAATCAAGAAGTCTGTACAGAATACAAAGCCACAGACAGTGAATAAAGGGAAACAGTGGTTAAAGTTACCACAACATCATTCTCTTTTCCAGTTAGATAAAAAGGAAAAGTAAAGCTTCTTGTCTTTTACATTGCATCCTAAATAGTTCTGGTGCAGTTCCACGATAACTGTTTAACTTCGTTTTCCCTGAGGCTTCCCACTTGGTCTTCATGTAAACCTAAATCTTCATAGGACAGATCTACAGTGTAGACTGACTTCATCTCCCTCTCTTTAGCAAGATCTACAAGAACAGGTTTGTAGAGTGAGACATCACTGAGGCCATGACATCCCTATTACACGTTTCAGAAGTTACCTCAGACCCCTTTCAAAACTTTACTTTTGTTTCATCCAAGAATTACTGGAATTACTGAAAAATTTGCTCCATAAGTATAGTGACAATCCAGCCTAAAATAAAAAAACAGAAAACCTTTCAGATGATGAGTGGCCATTTTCTCACCTCTGTGTTGGACAGCATTGTTTGTAAAGAGGAGACCTTTATTAATAACAAAAAAAAGCCATGTGGTTTCTCATGTGGATCCCTTACATGAAATGAAAATTCTGAAAACGTATTTTTTAGGGAAACAACCTAACAAAATGTTTGCAAACCTTATTATTCCAATATATTTTAAATAAAACTAAAGGAATTTATTGACTACTTTTGGTAATTTGTCCATACCAACCATAACACACACATATTTGATCATTATTAGTATTTTAAGCATTTGTCCAAAGAAAGAAATTAACTTTACAATTTCACAGATAATCATTTGAAAATGCTTATTGAACATAGATATAATACTTTCCATAAAAATTTGGTCCTCATTTTAATGCATATTTTTCCTTTCTTCCCCATACACAATAATAACCTTCTGCAGATGATTGATTATTTTTCATCATGATTACCTTCTCATTTCTTAATTTTTATTTTTTTTTATTTTTCAATAATGATTTCAAATATCAAAACAAGACGTTCACCAACTTAGACTTCTAAATTAATACATGATCTTTGATCTACTGTAGTGTGTATTTCATTAAATGATTTCATTATGTTCTCATTAGAAATTTTATTCTTTGTCCTGAAAGACAGTTTTCTATTCTGTTGTGCAAAGTCTAAATTTAGTTTTTGTGCTTTTCGGGCCATGAAAAAAACAAGAAGCAAAATCCATCAAATCCATCATAAGTTCTTTCACAAGTTATTTGTAAGTTTTCAGTAATATAAAATAATAATGCAAACATTTCTGGCACCAAAAGAAAGATATAATCTTTTTCTCAATTAATTTTCCAGACATCAAGTGTAATTTTGTCCACTCTGCTTACAGGATTCTTTGCTTAGCAGACTCCATCTTCTAAATAAGGAAGCATTCAGGGATGAATACGTGAGTGACTGAGGACATGAGAATATGCATCACTGGTAGAATATTAACTTGAAGTCATATTTTGAATCTATGAACAAAACAGGCATAGTGTTTGGAAAATAATATGTATTCAATTTATATCTGATAAATACAACTACACATTGACATCACCAAATTAAACTCTGAGAGACTGAAGAGATGCTCTACATATATTTAGGCACCCATCATACCATCAAATAGCACTCAGTACAAAGAGAAGTTGTGAAAAGGGAGTTAAGCAGTCAGAATGGAGACGTAGGTCTTGAAAACTTTTTGTTCCTGCTTTTCTTATGACAGGAGTTTCTCACTGATGAGAACTGAAATAGGAATTGCAGAATTGGACTTCACCTTAAAAACACCCTCATCAAAAAGCTAAACATCCTGTCTTCTCTCTTGTCAGGGAATTTTATTCATAGTCATCGACAGAACTGAAAACCAGAAGCTTTATTAGACTTACAGACTGAAAAATTGGCTTTTTCTAATTTGTCTTAAAGCCAGAGCTGTCAGCAAGTACCTCACTGTCTGGAGAGGTAGCCTTAGGACATCTTTTGTCTGGGCAGTTAGGATGTGCATGTAACAGGAAGAATGTATCTAAGGAGTGCACAGTACATGCCTCATCTATGATTATATAAATCCTGTTGTTTAAAATGATCTGAGAGCTATATGCAATCTGAATTAACACCCCTCAGTTCAGCAAAGTGTTCCTTACCTAGATTTCTAATAGAACTGTGGGAAGATAGTAGAATTGCTAAGACTTAATTCGGAGAAAAATAAAAATTACAATTTTGTAAGTGTTTCTATCAAACCATTTAAATGATTAAACCGTTAAAAGATTTGGGGTTTTTTGAGTTCCAGATGACATTTAGAGCTTGCAAGTTCACTGCTGGCTCTAAACCTCTTGAGGTTTTTTTAGGTGGCAAAGAATAGCTACACCTGAAGAATGTTTTTTTTTTTTTTTTTTTCTGTAAGTTTTTCAAAGTATCTGATACAAAAATCTCTGCAATTTTCCTTTTCTGGTGTAGAAGAGATGAGGGTGATAGATTTCTTTCAACTCAGTTTTTTAAGATCTATAATAAGAATGTTTTTCCTTCTGCTGAAAAAGTTTGAAGAACCATCTCACTTCTCTGCCACATTTGAAGCTTGACCCCTTTTCATAAGTAAAAAATATGATCATAATAATTGTCCTTCTGATTAACAGAGTCTGTAACAATTTCATAAATCTTGGTTTTGTGACAGGATGCACACTGACTAATAAAGACAACTAATAGAGATCATAAACATTAAGAAATTAAGAGCACCCTAAGCAACATGGCTCCATTCCTATTATGTTGAATAGTTTGGAAGAGGTCCTTTTTCTTTCATTTTCTTTTTCTTTCATTTTGTCTCATTATACGTATGTTCTGCAGTCCAGATCTAGTTCGTATTGTATCTAAACTCCTGTACCCCTCTGGAAACAGAGTAACTCATTCTGGATCTTTTCTTTGTGTAATACCCATCAAACTGAACCATAGTCAGTATGCTGCCTCTCTTTTGTGTGATTGGCACAGGATGGCAGAGCTTAACTCAGGAAAAGGTTAAAAGCTGCAGGCTACAGTTTGGCAGGGTTTGAGTGAGATGCACATCTCCAAGATAGGGCAGGGGGATTGTGGGATTTGCTGTGAACTCTTCCCATGGAAGCTGAGGTCCTGTGCAAATAGGGGTATAGAAGAAAGAAACATCTGGATGGAGTCTGTCTGCCATCTGCTTTCTTAGATGTATTTGAAGATCATTTTTATATATTCTCAGTGTTGTTTGCGCTTTTCACCTTCTGACACTACAAAGCAAAACGGAGGATAGGGACTCTAGCATCAGAGAGCTGTTGCCATCGGGTCACAGAGCCTTTAGATGTTTACCTCTGACACAACTATTTCTTGTTTTGAGATCCTTCTGCTAGGTAGTTTCATTAATAGTATACCATATATAGTATAGCCAGTTATAATGTCTATGCATTCAATTATTCCACACTTATATTTTCATAACCTACTATTTTCCATCACAGAAAAGGAGGTGTTTGAAACAATATCTTGTAATGTATGAAGAAAAGATTGAACAAACATAGAATACTTCTAGTTGGAAGGGACCTTTAATATCATCAAGTCCAACCATTAATCCAGCACTGCCAGGTTGTGACTAAACCATATGCCTAAGCACCACATATATGCTATTAAACACCTCTAGGGATGGGGACTCCACCACTTACCTGGGCAGCCTGTTCCAGTGCTTGACAATTCTTTCAGTGAATGAATTTTTCCTAATATGCAACATTAGACATCTCCCCTGGCATTACGTCAGGCAGTTTCCTCTTGTCCCATTGCTTGTTACTTGTGAGAACATATCAGCACCCACCTCGATACACCCTCCTTTCAGGTAGTTGAGGAGACCAAAGTCTCCCCTGAGACTCCTTTTCTCCAGGTTAAACAACCCTAGTTCCCTCAGCCACTCCTCATAAGACTTATGTTCTAGACCCCTCACAAGTTTTGCTGCCCTTCTTTGGACATGCTACATCATGTCAATATCCTTCTTGTAATGAATGGCCCCAAACTGAACGGTACTGAAAGTCCAGCCTCACTGGTGCTGAGTACAGAGGGATGATCACTTCCCTAGTCCCGCTGGACACACTAATTCTGAAACAAGCCAGGATGATTATGGCCTTCTTGGCCACCTGGGCACACTGCTGGCTCATATTCACATGGTTGCCAACTAGAACCCTCAAGTCCTTTTCCAGAGGGCAGATTTCCAGCCACTCTTACCCAAGCCTGGAGCAGCACATGACCCAGCACTTCACCTTGTTGAACCTCATACAATTGTCCTCAGCCTATTGATTTAACCTGTCCAGATCCCTCTGTCAAGGCTCCCTACCTTCAAGCAGATTAACACACCTGCCTAACTTGATGTCATCTGCAAACTTACTGAGTGTACCCTTGATCCCCTCATCCAGATCATTGATAAAGTTATTAAGCAGAACTGGCTTTACTACTGAGTCCTGGGTGACTTGTGACTGACCACCAACTGGATTTAAATCCATTCACCATCAATCTCTGGGCACAGCCATTCAACCAATTTTTTATCCAACAAAACATACACCCAGTGAAGACCTGAGCAGGCATATATATAGACAGAGGATGGAAGGAGGATCTAGAAGTTTATGCAAAAACTTCTGAGTGTTCTCTATCTTGGAAAAATTGTGTTCTACTCAGAAGTAAATAAAAAATCTCCATTAAATGAAGTGACATACTTCATCACCACTCAAATGCAATTCTAATCTTTGCTTTTAAACTTACACTGTCATTTGCTTCCTAGAAATATGTGGTTTCGAGCCCACACAGCGCTCACTCTAAGCCCTGCACCTCCCACCCCCCCAGTGCAAAAACCCGGAGAGTTGAGATAAGGAGTTTCATACAACAATCCACCACCCACCATTATCACCTTCCCCTCCTGTACTTACTGTTGGGCATGAAGTCAGTATGGTATTGAATAACACATTGCCTGGTTCGGTTGTGGTTGTCTATCTTGATTGTGACCCACCCTTCTCAGGACTTCTGGTGAAAATTAACCCTATCCTATTCTAAAACAGGACAAAACATTCTAGGAAAAGTTTTATACCATTCTGGAAATTTTCAAAGTGCTGAACTTACCCATTACAACTTTATAGAAGTAATAATGGAAGTCTGTGCAATAGTCCCTATTTCCTGATGCAGGACATATTCAGATATACCCCTTAATATTCAGAAATTATAAGGTGATTTAAACTTTCAAAATATTTAGCACACAACTACATTCAAAGTGCTAGTCCATAGTAAAATCGTGGACCTTTCCTGCAAACAACATGTCTCAGGTGAAGTATAGTTTTGAAATAATATTAGCTCATGTTATAACAAGAACCATACCTGAGATTGCCAACATGGAAAAACTCTAATAGTTATGGATTTGAGACTCAGCAGAGTTCTTATATGAATTGTAATCCTTGACTGACTCTAGGTTCCCAGATTTCAAAATAGATAGTCATCCTTTAGTGGCATTAACTGGAAGGAAATATTCCCTAGGCAATAACTGAAATCCTGTATCCTTTACAACCTAGTCACACTCCTTTCTCCTCCATTAGTATCTAAATTTCAACACAATTTAACAAAAACAACAGCCCTGATTGTTTTTGTTTGGATTTTTTGAGTGTGTGTATGTGTATGCGTCTGTGTGTGCATATACATCCGGATATATTATAGGAAAACTACTACGATAAGATTAACTTTTATCAGCAATTGTGATGTTTCACACTAGTGTATTACTTTCAACAATGCAAAATTTCCCAGTAACTCAACCTCCAGAGAAAAACATTATCTCACAAAAATGTTGAGACCACTGGGCTTTATGCAACATACCTCTACAACCAGCAGATCTGGCCCTTCTTGAGCTTGATCTTTCATAGCATATCAGCAAGCCTAAAGATATTTCTTGATGCCGTAATTTTTCATCTATCACTGTGTACTTATTTTGCTACAGAGGAAAAACAGTCCCTTACTTGTTGGCTCACCACTACACCATTGAGGAGAAGCGTAGTTGTTATGTGATGGGTATTCAGGATATAAAGACATTGTAGGCAAAAATCACAGGTTATTTTAATTCTGTTGACCCTAATTCTTAAAGCATACTCCCCTTTTTGAGGAATTCCTTGGATTCCCTCATCAAGCCCTTGGGTTTTTTTCCACTCAAAGATAAACAGTAGAGTACGGCAGGATTCTGCTATCACAAAGCTGCACTTCTCTCAAGATTCATTTATTTATCTCATCAGTGCAACATATTGGGGACATGAAGAAAAGTTCATTTGAGTAGGGGTTTTGATTCTGAGTTTTCTCTTAGAGAGATATTTAGACACAAGACAAATTTAATCCCCTCGTAGTAGCTGCCTTGAGTAAGAAAAAAATTGATTAGTCATGAGTAGAAAGACAGGCCTTTCCTATCAGTCTATTCGTATTTGTGAGTACCTAAATGAACGTCTGTGAGAAGAATTAATATCTCTCATGACTTTGACCAAAGTCCATATAATGTGCTTAGATAGGGAGGGATTACTTCACTCATTTAGTGGACTCCCTAGTATCTCTTTTTATCCATATTCCATGGTACTCTGAAAATATTTTATTTATGAAATAAAAATGGTTTAAAAATCGGGGACCATCACCAGGTTTTGTTCACACAGCTTCTACAATGCGTAAATGACTGTATGTGATGTATACATTCAAAAAAATACTCCGAGAATGGACAGATTAAGGAGAGAAGACTTCTCTTTCTAAGCCATGTCCACGAAAATGTGGGTTTCTTTTCCTTTGTAAGTACTCTATATCTAGAGTTTGGAGGCTGAGACTAAAGCCTGCAACAAACTTAAAACATTACAAAGTGAAATAAATGGGTCTCTTCCAAATGAATCTCAGATGATGCCAAGTGGAGGAAGATTTATGTGTACGTAGTATAAATATTTAATGATATGGCCAAAAACGTAATGCCACTTAGCAAAAAGACATTTATCATTACTGTAAAATATGACTTTTTAACCAATAAGACTAAAGTATGTTAATGACCTCGAGCAAATTGTGTTGTTAGACATTAAACATACTGTGACTTCTGATTGGCTAAGATCACCTCTGAGATCACAATCCCAGTATCAGCTGTAAGATATTTTGTAATAGATGAGAAATAAGTCTGAAGCAGTTTTTTTTTTTTTTTTTTATCTATAAAATTTACTAAAGGGGTGAAACAGAACAAAGGTATATCTTTCATGTGAATTTTAGAAAAACTATTCTCTTGAAATTTTTGATGAAAGCAAAAAAATGCTTCATATAGTTATGTGAGAACTTAAAGAGAACTTCACAAACACACTGAGACTAAAGTTTGTAAAAAATTCCCACAATCTGTTTGAAAAGTCTGTTTTTTGCTGAATTGACTCTATTCCTTATAACATCTTGAACTGTTGATAAATGTTCTTTCCACAAAGTGTTTGATTTCAATGCCTTTTCAGGTCTATGGAGGTGTGTGAATAATGGATATGCCTCTAAATGGGAAAAAATATGGCTATTCAGTTAAATACATGCTGTTACAGTGGACACATAGTGGACTTTAAACTGCTTCGTTTTATTGGAGTTCATGTTCAAAACACCTGGCAAAGCAGAGAAAAGGAGTTTCACATTTCCCATCCTCTGAAACAGCAATGCAGACATATTAACCAAAGCATGGTAAAGTACCACTGCAGATAGGTATGCTGACACAGCTTGCAGTGCAGATACGCTCATTCAGGATGGTGTGTTCTCTTCCTCATGTACTTCCATGTCCTACATGACAGACAGCATCAGAAATCTTGGCCCAGTGAAAATGAAGTAATTAATAGAGTAGTATTGGAATTGCACAGACTTGGATCTTAGTTCTGAGCAGCAAATTTTGTTAATTCATTTCTACAATACAGACATTCATCAAAAGAAGTATTAACTAACCGTAGGTGACACTTTATGCCATATGATTTTGTGGTCTGTCCTTCAGAATGTCTACTTTCTTCTCTTATAACTTCCCAGCACGCTGCCATTCAGACAATAGATTAGCTGCTAAGTTGTCTCAAACACTTGGGACATTAACAAATTCTAATTGGCTCTGTAATAGGAGCAGACAGCATGTACAATGTTGAACCACTTCTGAACCACCTATTTTCTGTATGCAAATCAGACAGAAACAAATGTTTGGCCCCAGCTGGGCAAGTTGTCCCATTTAGAATTCTTTTCCTCTTCTTTGTTCTTTGATGTTCTGCAAATGAGCTTTAGAACTCCACTCCTCACACAATTCAATTTTACAGGCCCATTATCTGAGATATAATGTGGAGGTTAAATATATCAGGGCAGTCATTATGTGAAAATAATTAACAGTAATGAATAATGCACTAATTCCACTGATGAGAGATGGTTATATGTGTAATGAAGTGTTGGGGCAGCCCTGACAAATGAAATTAAAATATTTAAACACTGTTTTATGATATTACTTTGCTCATATAATTTCCTTTACCTACAATGAGCCACTTCGATTATCGTCATTATCTTGACACCTCTGAAGGATGAAATAGTGCAGGTTAATGTGACAGCGATTAGTCAGAGAGAAAATGCATCACATAAAGTAGAACAGAGTGAGGGAGAAAGGTTTCTATACTTTCCAGTTTCAAACATGAGAAGAATGATACTATCAACATCACTTCAATATTAAATGGATAGAATTATCTTGTCATTCATTTACAGCCTCTGAAGAACTACCTATTTGTACCTACAAAGGAAAGGTCAGCCTTTCTTAATCATCCATAAAAATATGTTGATGGATTCCTTGTATCAATAACTGTGGCAGAAACAGAGACAGGAAGCAAGCCAGGAAATTTAAAAGGAAATCATTCGGGGTTTTATATTCAAATATTTTAATGGTTTTTGGTTTTAAATTTTTCTTCACACTTTAGCGTGATCTTCAGAAATGCACAGTATAAAATAAAGTGAGACCACTGGCACACATTTTGTGGAAGGAGGGACTGCCTATTACACAGTCACTCCTTATCTATTTGTGAGGGTTGTTTAATGAATTGCCCACAAAACCCAAAAATATTCATAACTATATGCCAAAAGTTAAGCTGAAGTCAGATTCAACATCATAGTCACCTTAATGTCAAAAGTACTGAGCACACATTGCTTCAAGATACATCAATAGACTGTCAGAATTAAGTTGAGTTTTATGGATCAGGCAGCCAGGTAGTAAACCAATGGGCAGTTAAGTACTTGCACTGAGAATCCTCAGAACAGAAGTAGGCAGAAAGATGTCCAGTGATGGGCAGAAATACAAAGGAACTCTTGGACATCAGCTACTTAGAGGTGTGCATATCCAGAGCACCAAGACACCCAAAAATCCAAATGTTTTTCCTTTCCCCAAAAAAACAACTCTTTTTCCTTTCTTAGATTCGTAACAGGTTTGTGACTCCATTAGTTAGCACATTCAAATGGGATACTGTTTCATAGTCTTTGGTCGGATAAAAAGTGGAGATTTGAATCCCTTATTCTCAAATGAAGCCAGAGGTTTCATTTTTTATACAATCCTTTGTAGAAGACAAACACCAGCTCTCACTAGCACTGGCATTTTTCTCAGGTTCAACCCATTCAGATTCAATTTCTTTCTGTAAAATACTTGAGTATCAGCTTCCTGTTTGAGTGGAGTTATACTGGCTTTGAAAGCAACTGAACAAAGAAAGTGCAAGAGGGTACATAGAGGAATCCTTCTTCTGAAGTACCACATAGGGATCTCAGATACATTTGTGCCAAAAAAAAACATTTAAACTGTTAATAGCATATTTGTCCATTGCAGCAAAAATAGTGTTTAGAGTGCTCAGGACCTTTTCTGACCATAATCTGTCTCAACTGAATAGTGAGTTTTCTTAAAAACATGAATGGTGACTTTGACACTTGTGATATTTTAATTAGTTCACTAAATACAGCTTTTACAAGTCTAACTTTTCTCATTTGCATTGAAAAACGCAAACTTAAGTTACAAACAAAGAAACAAAAATGTGCAACTTTAATGAAGAGAATCATTTCTGATTGTGCAAGCCATTATAATTGCAGTTGTTCTTCCTGTATTTTTATTATTATTAATGCTGTTAATGATAATAATATATTATGTCAGTGTACATACAAAAAAGTGAAAGATGCCCTTCACTTTCTAAGCATGTCTTATGTTTTAAGCACTGCACAGGTACAGAGTAGCAGATAATCCATATGCTGAAGAGCTTGCGAATCGAATGGACAGGGTAGATAAAAGCTGTGTGTACACCAATTTTACTCAAGTGGCATGAACAATGTGGTGGCAGCAAATGTCATATGCTAGTTCCACAATGCATTGATGGCAGCAGGAGGGAGGTGTTATGCAGTAGTGCAGGATATACCAATACTGCTCAGCATCATTGTCTTGCAGGGATGCAATCATGTGTTGTCCTTCATTGAGACAGCACAGGGATGCAGTGCCTTAGAGCAAGCTCTTGAAAATGAACTTTGTGTGTGGTATAGTGTAGTGTGGCAACAATTTGCGTGCACAAAAAGGCCAGAAAGTTGAAGTGCACACAACATAATAAATACCATTATTTTAATCTAAACACAGTGGAAATTTATTTCTCTGTCATATTCAGTTAACAGTCTGACTTTAAGCTACACTGAGAGGTAGAGGTGGTAATTCATAATTCACTGTTCTCCGGGACAGTTTGCAGAACAAATGAAGCACTACAGAAAGCAGGTCTAAAAGGTGAGCAAGTCACAAATCCTACTCCCAATTGCAGCCATCTAAAACAGAGCAAGCAAGAAGTCTGAAAACTGAAGAAGATAAGCAATAAAAGGAGAAATACATAAACAAATTAAAAGACTCATTTTCAACATCTTTCTTCATATCAAGTATCAGCCCCTTTCAAATGAACAAGAATGCACTCATTACAAATCAGGATGAACAGGGAGGGCACAGTCCCTCTCTGCAGATGGCTGGTGACCATACAGAACTGCTACTCACAGCACCCAGGTCTGTTTCTGTATGGTTCATGCTTGTGTCTTTGGGAAGCCAACAAACACAAGCCTAGAATAAAAACTCTTGTTTGCAAACGGGGGCGCATACAAGAGATGCATAAGGGACCTTTTGAGCTAATATGCTTGTAAAAAACTCATTCAAATTTCAGTGGTTCTTTCATTTTGTTACTTTTAAAATACAATTTACTTCATTTATCGGACAATGAAGTGCCTCTGTAATAAATCTAACATTAAAAAATCATTTCCAGCAAATTACTCCAATAAAATCAATGAAGGTCAGGCTCAACTGTAGAAACAAATAAATTACCTGCTATTGATAGGGTAGGCAGACTTAATTGTCATTTAGAAAGGCTAAAAGGGATAAAGAAATCTAATAGAAGGAACACATTTATACAGCAAAAATGAGAAAATGGCGAAAGTTTTACCCTGACAGCTCCCATCCATTGGATTGACTTGGTCCCTGAGCAGTACAGGCAGTGGTTTTAAGTCTCAGTAGGACACTGGTATGTGCTTTGGATCTGTCAATATTTACCTGCTTCTGTGTTGCCTTGTGATCTTTTTACCTTTCATATATTGAAACCCCCCAACAGGATTTCTGGTAATAGGAAATGAAGAATTGATAGAATCTGAACAATCCTGTCCTTAGATTTTTTCAGCCAGGTTAAAAACAGTTTGACCCAGTTCAAGCTTTGCAGTTCTTCCAATGATTAAAGAAATAGAAAGCTGGGCATTTGCTAGAGGGATTTGTCATTCTCTGATAACAAAGTGATGATTTTGTAGTTAAGATCCTCTTTTTAAAGCAACATTGTGTTTATCTTTTTTTAAAAGCTGTACAGCTCTTTCTGTGATGAAACTAAAAATGGCATTAACCTGTTGTATTTCCACTGCAGCAGTGTACTCAGTGACATAAATGGATATAAGGGCTTATTCAACAGGAAAGGCTTTATATGTTCTTGTTATGTATACAAAATGCTCTGGGAATGAGCCATTTCTAAGATTTTGCAGAACTCAGCTCCTACTCTCTTGGGTTTTGAGGCTTAAGTGACCTCAAGAGAGCAAATGACCTTATAGTTATCAACTGCGTATCAACAGTTCTAACAGGACAGGATTTTCTACTGTGGCTATTCTAAAAATAAAAATAATAAAAAATAAAATAATAAAAAAAGTGCAAAGTCAATTCAGTTTTGAATACTTATCTACAATGGGCAAAGCAAAACCCAACAAATGTCTGACATGACCACATATAATGAAAGTAAAGACTTTTATGGCTTCAACTGTTTGATGCAAAGATGAATGCAGTAACAAGTGTTACTGTGTGGCTACCACAATGATTGCAGTAATAGATTTAAACCTGCATATATTGTCCGATTACTAGAGTATAGAAATGGACTGGACACATCTTTAGTACAGTTTGCTCCTGGAAACACTGTAAATTGTTACCCCATGAAGACCAGTCAATTTAGAAACTGTGGCAGAAAGATGCTGAGGACCCAGCTAACACAGGGCAATCCTTGGGAACGAGGCACACATGGCTCTTTGCATTATTGAAACAACCTGTTTAAGTCACATTCTCATAAAGCACAGGTACACAGCCTCCAAATGGAAAACTAAAGTCTTGTAACTACTGTTTGTTTTTTTTTTTTCTTTTTGGAGTTGCAGAACTGTTTCTCTCACACTTAGATCACTGCACATCTATTTTTCTTCAACACCACATGGATTCAATGACAATGTTAAGTTTCTTTGTCTCAGGGAATTCTGTTAATGCCTTCTCATTCTCTTCAGCAGCCAGTTCTGAACTACTGAACAATTAGTAAACACATGTCTGTTCTTATTTGTCTTCCCCATTCAAAAAAAAAAGATAATGTACAATTTCTTTCTTTCCTTCTCACTCTCAAATTAATTAAAATTCAGGATGCACTACCATAATGCATGTTAGAGTAGCACATGTTCTACAGCTGATAGAATCTATGCTGTGTGCAGCAGCAGAGGCATGAGTACCTTTAGAGTACCCATTTTTTCTTGACCATTTTGACTAGATCTCTTCTTCTGTAAAAGTAATCAGAGATTAATGAACTGTCCTGTAATCTTCTATGATGTCTTCTAGTACAGGGCCTGAAGCTCAAATGCATTAGTTGTTATCCCTCCTTTATGTTTTTCTTTCTGTTGTTTGTTTTGGTTGGTTGGTTTTGGTTTTGGTTTTTCTCTTGCTTTTAAAGAATTATTGCAAGATAGAAAATTAAAATTAGTACATTTTTTGTCTGAAATGACCAAGTAAGGGTTTTATCCAGCATCAGTTTGGACTACTGGAAAGATGTCCACTTGCCTGTGTGGGCTCCATCCTTCATCTGCAGTTGGTACAGACTAANCCTTCCCCCATATAAGTTCTTAGAATAATTTATGTTTAAAGTTTTAGCTATAGTAGGTTAGTCATTGCTCTTTTCCAGGCAAGTTTTGAGAATAATCAAGGACTACATAGTGAATAATTTCTTCCTTATAAATAACCAGAATTTCCATTGATGCATCTTTTGCTTGACTCTGTCAATCAATACCTGTTCTCCAAACATAGACTCACAAGCCACAAATACAGGGATGAAAACAGGATGAGGATCAAAATGGGAGACATAATTCAGTTAAATATGGGTAACTATGTAATAGTCAGAGCTGGGTGGTTCAGTACAGTACATTGATACATGACATTCTGCATAGATTTGAAACAGGGATGGTGGTGACTGTTATTTGCAATATCATGTGTGTTCTGGACAAAGTATCAGATCAGTTTTCAAACTCTCATTCTCCGCAGTATCTTAAATCCTAAATACCTAGTCATATTGCATACAGTTTACCAACAGGAAATATTTTACATTCATTTTAATTACATTCAGAGAACTACATGAGGTCTGGGTTTGACTTAAGCTAAGCTAAGTATTTGTCTTTGAGAAATAAAGTAGAATGAAGCATTCTAAGGTACTATATATAATCCACAACATCCTAAAGAGGTAGATTTTTCAGGTATGTCTGTTCTTATACATTTCAAATACACTATGTTTAAATATATCTCTCAGTTACCATTATATTAGATCTAAATTAACTCACAAAGCCTTTAATGCCTATGAAGTCAAATGGGTTTCTTAGCTTCATTTCTCAGACAGAATTGTGGCAGATACTGCTTCCAAACATAAGAAAAAGATTTTTGACTGAGAATGGTCAAACCCTGGCACAGGTTTCCCGTAACTCTTGTGAAATCTTCATCTGTGGGGATACTCACAACCTAACTGGACATAGTTCTGGGCAACCTAGTCTAGGTGTCCCTGCTTGAGCAGTGGGTTTGGACTATATGTTCTTGTGAGCTCCCTTCCAAGCTAAAAGATTGTGTGATTCTGTGATTCTACTTCTCAATAGCAATTTCAATGTCAGAGATGGTACCTAGTCGACACTAGTTGGAATAATTGTCTGTGGTTTCTTCCTAAGAGTTCCCCCAGAGTCACCTGCTACAAATGAGATTCATATGTGGCCTGAGCTTAGTTTAGGCTGCCAAGTCAAGAACTGGAGGTATGCAGGTTTGGATTCATGACACCTAAATTTGTAAGTGACTTTTAGTGGCACTTCAGAGTCAGCAGTAAAAAAAAAAGTACTTTCAGGCCTTTATATATCAGGAAAGTTTTGATTCTGGCATTAGAATAAAATTAATTACATGGATTTGTTTCCACATACAGGAAACCCACAGTCACTGTCTCCTTTGTATGTATCTTTGTGATAGATATCAACATCTGGTCAGATGAACTGAGCATGTTTGACTTCATGGTGCTTCCATGACCCTACAGCCTGAATAAAGGTAAGTATATTCCTCATGACTAATTCTTGAAATTGCTGTACTCAGCCTTTAGACTAAACCACTGTATGGACTGTCAACCCATGGAAAGCGGTTTCTCTTGAGTTAATGACTGGGAAGATAAGGGTGACAAATATGCTCTACAGAAGAGCATGGCAAGAAAAGATGAAAAGGTGGTAACCAGACGTATCTCACAGAGCTCTGTCCCATTGCCTTGCCCATTTTCCCAGCCTCTGCTATGCAGTCATCTAGATTTCATTCTTCAATTGGGCTTTGACATTTGCATCTAAATCCAAATACATAAAAATATCCAAAGAATATGGGTTTTTTTAACACAGTGGGAAATGAGAGGTAGAAATAGTGGAGGAATCCTCCCACAGAGGAACAGGCAAAGCCACATGTACCTTGGAAGTATAAATGTATGATCCACATAAATAGCTGAAGGATGACATCTTCTGCTCTGCAGGAGGGGTTATGAGATGATTCACAGAGTACTTTGGTGAGGGGGCTGGTCACAGTGAGCAGCAGAGAGTACTTCTAGAATTATAATGATATGCGGGACAGATAAGATGTTATGGTGAGAGTGTCACCTGGACAGAAGATTATTGTAGTAGAAAGATATGGGGTATACAGAAAATAATCCAATGGAAAATAAACTTGTTAGTTCCACTATTGGTGAAACAATTTATTTTCTTTTATATGTGGATGTTTGGAGCAGAGAGTCTTTTATTTTACCAGAAGTATGTTATATTACAGCAGAAAGTTGTTCCCACAGTAAGTCAGTGCAACACTACAAATATGCTTGTCCTGTGGGCCCACCAAAAGCATTGAGCTCACTCCCAGAAGTCAAAAATACCAGCAGTGCAATAAAATTTGCTGTACAAGGACTGTGGGTATTGATTTGTGCACTCGTTGCCAATACTGTTGTGTCATCAGTAAAAACAGTGGACAATGCTTTAGCAACAGGCAAATCCCTTCCACTTCCTAAACCAATACCTCTTTACTCTTGTGACCTACAGAATAATCCCTCTGACCAGCTGACTTGGTGGTGGAGCCTGTCCTCCAAACAGTGCACTGCTTAAAAAGAAATTATCCACACGGACTGGTGCAGAAAAAAAAAAACCAAAAACCCAACCAAAAATTCCCCATCAAAACAAAACCCACGGGAGATTTCCATTCCTCTTTTATAAGACAGTGGACTTTTCTCAGTCCCAGCAAAGATTTCTCAGCTACTCTTGCTTTTCCAGAGGTGAATGACTGTGGTTAGAGAAACTGACTGGTCTTCCATGTTTCAGAGTAAAAGGTGATGTATAAAAACATTGAATGAAATAAAGATGCTACCATCCTATACCAACATAAGGGAGGATATCATTTTCATCTGTCTTTACATGTCTACTATGTGGGTGTCTCCAAAGAAGTGTACAAATAAGTTTTCTATGGCATTGCTCATCTGACCTAAGCTAGATGTCTAAACTAGATTAAATTAATGTCATTTTGAAAGTGCCTTTTTTCTTTCTTTGTCTCTAAGAAAGACCATTCAGATGTAGACATCTGTAACTAGGTAGATGAAAATCATCCAATTTCTGTTTCAAAATTGTATTTGCTGTTTGTCTGCCTACCTGTCCAACTGTTGCTCACCTTCTATTTCAACGAGTAGAAGGTATTAAAAAATCAATAGCATTTGGAGAAGGAGTAATTATTATTCACCACAAAGCGTCATTTTAGCATTTTCAGCTGTTCTTTGCTGTGGTAGCTCTAAATAACACTTTCCCATGTAACTTGCCACATTAAGCAGTGTAGAAAAAGAAATTCAACATCAAAGATGATTTTTCTTTACTGTACTACTGGAGTAATATTAATGAGGAAAGCAAGAACTAAACAGATTTACTAATCTGACAGTCATTTTAAAGGTAAAATATATTGTGTCCATAGATTTTATCAAAATATTGGACATTTTAAGAGTGGATTTGTTCTGTCTAAGGTTCCAGGTAACAGAATGACGAATTATACAGATAAGTAGGATCCGATCTTTCGCATATCATACTTGCTCCAGAAAACAGAACTATAGCAATAAGATCTATTGTAAAATAACAGGGCTGAGATGAAAGAATTTCTAAAATCTGAAACTGATTCAATAGGCAAAGTGAATGCATGAAGTTAAAACCAGTAGTTTCACTTAATAATTGTGCCTTATTCATATTCAGTAAAACAGCATTGTATTTTTAGTAATCTTCATAGATAAAATTCTTAAGGTATATTTGACAATAGAAAGTGTGAACTGTTGGGACACCTGAAATGGGATACCTCTTCTAAACCAGTGCAGAAATCAATAGAATATAAAAATAATTTTCTGATAGGTGTGGTTGTAATGGCATAATCTCTTTTTGATGTCATGAAATTCTTTCTTATTCCTTTGCATTTTTAAGTTTGCATTTGTCAGGCAAATAGCATATTTACTACTTTGCACCACAGGTCTGAAGTTCCTACGCTAATTCAATCAATGATAAATCAGGTACAATGCTTGTATACAATGCAGGTATTATGCTTGGATGCATAATGCATTACAAAACAAGGTAAATAATGAATTTGTTTGTTTGTTTGTCTAACCAATGACCTAAAAATATATTACAAATATTTGTGAGTTTATCCAATTTTGAATTTATGTACTACTAAATAATTTATTTTTTACATGTGTGATTAGTGAATGAGGAATATGTCATTTCTGTACTTTAAACAAGTCAGTCCATTTTAAAGATAAGTTTTTTGCAATAAGAAGTAAAAATTAAACAGGAGTTTTGCTTTGCAAAACTGTGTAAGAACAAATTTCTAAAAGGAATGTTTATGAATGACTTATTTGAAATTTTCCCAAAAGGTGCAAATTTAATTTTTGCCATACTTTAGCAGTCATGATAAATCAACTTAATCATTCATCCATAGAAACACAGAAGAGACGGGTACAAATATGACAAACTAAATGTTTTCTGAATTTAGAATGTATATTTTAGAACACATATTTCAGAACATGATGATATTTATGTAGTAGTTATGATATTTATGTTGTTTAATGTGCAAATGTAACAAATTCTCTTTTATAAACAATTTAGTTTGAGGAAACATGTTAGAATTTTTTTGACAAAATATGTCAAATGAATTTTGGAAATATTAAAATAACAGTGTACACAGTTATACGGTTATATAACAGAAATGTATCAGTATAATAATATATCTGATTATTATTAATTTGCACCAGTGTTAAATTTCCAAGACTATGCCTTGGTTCTTTACTGCATGACTCCTCAGAGCAAAGAACAATTTATTTTGTTTTCCCTTTAGTATTAAAATATGGTGCTAAATTGAGATAAATTTGGAACCTGTTCTCCTGTAGTTTTCATGAATTTTCCGAAAGCTGGTCTTGTGACAGAGCTGTGGTTTCCTCTTTGGAGACCTCTCAGAGATTTCCCTGTATTTTTTCTCAAATGTCAAAGCATTATGTATGCCTGTAATGTCAAGGAAACTTACTGGTGTGTCCTAATATCAGCAATATGGGATTAAATAGCAAACCAGAGTTTCCAACAAACTTTTGCATAGAAATACAATGATCCTTCACAGGCCAAAAAAAGAGTTAGCTGAATGTAAAAGTTCTTCTCTTATTCACTTGATCACTGAGTCCTCTCTGATTGAGAAATATACTTAAGACTTTCATATCTGAAAAATTTTATTACAATTGAGTGTTACGGCTTAATAACATTTTACACCATTCTTAGTGAAGATATCGTCTCAAATTCCCACTGTTCACACTTCCATTAGGCTTATAATTTAACTCAGGAGTTAAAATTAATAATTAACATCTTTCTTAAAAGTAATTAATAAACTTCTTTTTTTTTGAGGCAAAAGCTTCATTAGACACAAACAGCCACATATATGCAGAATTAAATGGTAAGCAGGATAAGATGAAGCAGAGAGATCATTATTGTTCCCTTACCAACAGGTATATGTAAGTTGCCCCGCAGCTATCAGTACTGCTACATACAAGATATTGTAGGAGACCCAGGGAAATTTACCACAAAATTGAAGATAAGTTAGGTAAACAGGGCAACTGTGACATCTAAAGGCTTCACAATGGTTGGAATAAAAATAACCTGACACATATTAGCAAAGATGGATATAATAGACTGCAACCTGTGCACTAAGCACAATTTTCTAAATAGCTATGTTTTATTGCATTTTGCTGTTATGTAGGGTTCCCTCTGCAGAAAAAATAGGATCTGATTTCATAGGTAAATATGACTTTGTCTTGGAACACTCTTAAATCTGTTTTCAACTCAAACATCATAAAGTCACAAGCACTACAAACCTTATCCTAGGATTACCTTGATTAAAGTGCAAAACATTAAAAGCAAATTACTATGAAAGTATGAAACAATTTACCCTTAATGTTTCAGTCATATCTGAAAAAAATATGACTTAAATCTAGTTTTATTAATAATACATATTTTAATTAAACAGCTAGAGGTGCATCTAGCAGGAAAAATTGAATCTTCACTGGATTTCACATACTTGTATGATTCATGGGCAGTAAATATGCAAAGCTTTATGCCCATAAGGCAATCAAACTGCAAAGATGATATGCATGTTTTTATCTGAAAGAATGAAGTCTACTAAGGCTTAGAAATAAAAATAATATCAACAATATTAATAACGACAATAAATACTCAAAAAATGAATCTATTTTTGTAGACCTAATGCATTTCTAGATAGAATCCTCATTTTTTTCCAGCTGCATGATGTTGAAAACATATTTATTTTTGTTTCCATTAATCTCGTTACACAAGGTTTGTCTGTATGTGTACATATATATATGCACACACATAATATCACAGATTCAGCAATAAAACCATAGGATAAAAATTATCAAGTTACAGTAGCATAGCATGAAATGCTTCCATTTCAAACTGTTTCAGGACGGAACAGTTCTTCAATCTGCTGATCTACTAACAAAAACTCTCCTCATTTACAACAAAATTCTTTTTAAAGGTCTGACTCAGCATGCTTAGTTTGCTTTATATTTTCCTCAGCTACACCCTTCAAACATTCAGCTTAATTACATCTAATGACATCTACACCATGAACACCACCAATACATCTCACCTGGTGGTGTCAAAACACAATAGCAAACAAAGTTATTACAACCTACAACACTGCTCTGAGGTAACACTAGGGTGACAAATTGCCACATCTTCTTGAGTGGAGCACATCAACTGCTCTTCTCAACATGCAATAGCACAATGCAATAAATAGATATATGTTAAGGATATTATACATTTCTGAAAGTACTAACAGGGTGAAACTGAGTACTAAAGCTTACTTTAGCTGTTTCTAACACTTTTCAAAAGACAGAACTATCATGGTCATCACCTTTTCCATCACTGTGGTGATGTTAATGAATGTTAATGAATGACATCTCACAATGTCTTTCTGAGAAGAAACACCACTCATGATCCCATTTCAAAGACAGAAAAGTGACAAACAAAAAAATTGAGGTCCAAGTTTCTCCTGATATCAAGGAGCCAGTCAGAGATGCAAAAGTATGGGTTGGGATTTTTTTTGCTGGGGACTTCGTGTTTTGGTGTTGGATAGGACCAAAGCACAGCTCCTATTGTCATAGAAGTAACTGGCAGCTTCCAGCATCTCTGCAACTTGTTGCATAGTTGTTCTGATAGGTCACCTAAAAGGATGACTTACAAAAAGTTGGATTACCACAGTGATGGGTTCTTTTGGATGGAGACTCCTCCTAGAAAGCCTGAAATGTGCCTAAACAGCATTTTGGTCAGTAAATATTTTCATGAAACCCACTCTCCATCTGAAAAATAATAATTAATGTAAGGGCTAACTCTGACATATAGGCACCTGTTGGTATTTACACCTGTTGACATTCATGCTCCTGATTTGGACTGATCTGTTCCTAATGACAAGAGTTTAAGGGGAATATGACAAAGTGTGAAAAAGGGAAGGACTAAAATAATCAAGAAGTTTGGAACAGAAGGGTGCATCAGTCTTGAAAAAAATCATGGTTCATTCTAAGGTGAAGAGAGAGATCTATTTCTATTCTTTATTTATAATACTGAGCTCTCAAATTGGCTGAGGCACTGAATTGGTAGTTTTTGTAACAAATCCAAGGCAAAATGGTACTATTGTATTGGTATTAAACTGGTAGTTCAGGGATAGTCAAGTTCATGTTCTTCCTCCAATTAGAAGCAGTAATTCTAATCCAAATCTTCCCTCCTGTCTTAGGGAGCACTCAATGAACTGGTATGGCATATTTGCAGATACTTTCAATTTCACCTCTTAAAATTGTTCTGCCTCATATTACATATATATATGTATAAATTCACTGGACCAGGGAGTAAATAACAAATCCCGCAGCTCAGTGTTTGAACCAGCAATGAAATTTATAGAAATTAAAATGCGAATCTCCTGAATGAAGGCTACATTTAAAACTAGTATCTGAAAAATAATAGGTGAACTGGACTATGAGGCAGAACTGACTATATAAATAGATCTTCAGCCAACATTCTTGGCACCTTGGGCCTTTTCAGCTTCCTTTTACTTTCATATGTGTGCATCTCAGTGCTTGCTCTTGGGACATAGTGAAGTCCTATTGCTCATGAATCTTCTCAGGTAAGTTCAATTCCATTTCAAGGAGGCAGAATGTTACCTAATTCAGTTTAAGAGAAACTCTGTCATACACTATAAAATTTCCTTCTTAGTCTGGACTTGTCTGAAGACCTCAGTGGTTCCATCCATTAGATCTAAGTCTCTATTCCCACCTGGGACAAGGCAATGGTGTCTCTCTGCTCAAGCTGAACCCTTGCATCTGTCACAGTGACTTTGAGCTGAATAAAAGGAAAGCTTATCTTTGGATCTTTCGCCTTGTATCTTACAATTCACCGAAAAATATTACATCTTGTGCAGGAAGGTGGCAGATGCCAGATGTCAGGACAGTGCAGTATCATAGAATCATTCTCGTTGGAAGGGACCTTTAAGATCATGAAGGCCAACCATTAACCCATCACTTCCAGGTCATCGCTAAACCATTTCTCTAAGTTCCAGGAATATGTTTTTTAAATACCTCTACAACTTCCCTGGGCAGCGTGTTACAGGCCTTGACAACCCTTTCAGTGAATGAATTTTTCCTAATATTAAAACTAAATCTCCCCTGGTGGAGCTTGAGGCATTGTCCTTTTGTCCTTGTTACTCGGGAGAAAAGATTGACACCCATCTCTATACAACCTCCTTAGTCCTGCAGGCATGTTGAACCTGAAGTGAGAACAATGCACCCCAACCCACCAAAGATCTTCTGGTCCTTCTGCCATGGTTTTACTACTCAGACTTCAGATGGGTTCAGCTGTGTGAGACACTTAGAACATGTTAAGTAGTTTATTAAATATCAAATATATGAAGTAATTAATCCAATTGCTTTTCAGTTAAATAATAACAGCCGTAACCTCCACATCAAATTAAGCTGAAATTTAACAGCTTAACAATTAACAATTTGGCATGAGCTCTCTCCCAGGTGAAGTCAACTGTGAAACTGTTATTGACTTCCATGAGAGGAGAGTCATGCCCCCACTACACTCTCACAGCAGTGCCACCTGTGAAATACTGAAATACATTTAAGTCTCCATGAGCTACATCCAGTAGATCTGACATGAGTGGAAGATAATGAGAGAAACTCTTCGTGATTCTTGCAGACAGGAACCAGAGGGAAACATGGAACTAGCATTTGTGATTAAGAAGTGATTCACAATACATAACACCCCAAAATCTATTGACCTATTTCATGACTGAAATGCTGACTGGGGACACAATGAATGTCTTATCTAATGTCTGCTAGGGATAAACTAGCACAGTGGAATGGAGAAGATGAAGGAGGGGTGCAAGGTTGTCTGAGTTCATTGTCCATATTGCCTTGAAAGATATCTGTTGCTCTGCATGAACTGCAAAGTGGAGGAGAGGAGTGGAGGAGTAGCCATAGGCTACTGTTAGCCTTCAGGTTTTCCTTGCAGAATTTCAGATTTGAGGTAAAGTAATATTCATAATTAAAAAATCAACAGAGGGTACACTTTTCTAGAAGCATTATGGGGTTGAGTTTTGTCTGTTTGGTTTTGGTTTTGGTTTTGGTTTGTTTGGTTTGTTTGTTTGTTTTGGGTTTTTTTTTGTTTGGGTTTTGTGTGTTTTTTGGTTTTTTGTGTGTTTTCAATTACCACCTCAGCTGACATCTCAGCAACTAACCTTAGGAACAAAGGAACTGCTTTCTCAAGAGTTATTGAAGAGTTTCCTCTAGTGCTTGCACAAAGCCAGAGTATTCTGATCATTAACAAAAGGAAGTAGACCACGTCATAGCTGCTCTTGATGATGATGATTCATTTGTCTTTGACTGGAATTGTTTAAAGGTATTAGGGTTATTAGAAACCCAGGTACTTCATCTGATTGCCTAAAGTTTGGTGTCATGAATCATGCAAGTTATTAATTACTAAAGGTATATGTATCAGAATATATGATTTTCTTCTGTTTGTGCAGGAGTTAGAACATTGGCGTCCTGGTGCTATATCAGTAAGTGTGGCAGTGCAAGTAAATAATAGACCAAAATATCAGAGCATAAAGCTTTTATCTCAAAAAAAACCCCAACGCAAACCAGTGCTGCAACACATTTGCATTCAGTGTGTTTCTCAAGTGTGTCATGTGTCTCAAATGTGTCAAGTCCTATTGTATCAAGTGACAGTAACTTAATGTGACCAACAGACTTGAAATAGAATGGAGAAAATAATTGATCCTAAGCCAGAACAACACAATGCAGCAGAAAAAGATGATGCATGAAGAAGGCCATGTGCCACATTGTTAACTGGTGGAGTTCTAGACTAACAAATCGTTTTCAGTCACAGAAGTAAAATAGATACTGAGTAAAAATGAGGATTCTGAGTAAAAATAAAGCTTTTCCCTAGAACACATGTACAACAATGTATTGAAACACCTTAGAATTGTGCAAATTCTTCAGAATAAATTCCATTTTAAAACAGCATGAGAAAACAAGAACATGTATTTAAACTGGTATGCGCAAAAATCTCTGAGACATCACTCTCTATGTAGGAATAATGATGCCTGTCATGAAAGTTCTTCCACTTCCTTGTAGTTTAGGATTCATCTCACTATTTAAAATCTGTTTATTGATGCCTAAGCCAATTATATAGGATCCTTTTACAGTCAGTGAAGGGAGATGAGCATATCTGGATTTGATTCATACTGTCCATCTTAGAAACCTAAAGTTAGCTGATGTTAATTTTACCTTTACAGATTAGTCCTATGTCACTATAACTAAAAGATTTTTTTTCCTAGATGGTATAGAAGTGGATTCAGATATATCTGAGTTGACAGTGAAACTCCAAACCGTGATGTAGTTCCACCGGTACACCTCATAACACTCTTTTCTTCTTGAAGTTTCCTGCAGAAAATGGGAAGTATACAATCGTGAATATGCAGAAACATCACCTTGTTTTAAGAACTTAGTCTTCAATCTGGTAATAAATAAATGGATAAAATACTACTTCTAAAGCATTCTTCAGACATTGTTTTTCCTGTAAAATTATTAAGAAGGTTGTAGAAAACCTGCCACCTTTGTTCTTTAGCAAGATTACAGTGTATGTGGTTAACAACATATTCATTCAAAATAGGTTTGAAGGATTTCATGACAGCATTTAGTAAAACTCATCTAGTATGTGATTTCATTTTCTTTGCTACTCTTTTGGGTCAGATAAGGAATGTATTGTTGAAGTGAACTTCCTGGTCATCCTCACTTGTTGCTTGAGTCTCACCATGGTGTGGCCTCGGGCATCCTTTTCATATGGACCTGAACACCAAGATGTTCTTCAGGAACCACATAATCACACAACCTTTGACAGCTGAGGTGGGCAACCCTGAGGATGAGAATAGAGCTAGTCCAAATACACCCTCCACCCCCAAAATGAGGCAGTGTGGACATCACTGCAGGTGGTCACTTGCAACAGTTTTCCATGTGGGTCTGCTCGTATTGTTCCACACCTCTTCTAATGAAGGCATAGAGCCAGTGGACCTAAAAAGACTGGTCTTATCAGAGTAAAGGAAGATGACAGATTTCAAGAGGAATACAGAAGTTTGCAAATTTTCATGAGATTTAATCAGTGTTTCTCTATGGCAGAAATTTGATCACCACATTGCCTGTTTCCACTGTTTTAACTGTTGATTAGGGCAAATTTTAGCTGTTTGCTTGCATTTGATTTGGGCATTCGGTTGAAACCCCAAAGGAAAGGAGGTTCAATACCCACAACTTCAGAATCATATATACCTGCTGCTGGTGAACAGAATTCTGAGCTGCTGACAGCTCTAAGTAAATGAGATATTTTAAAAGATCACATATACTCTGTGCATTGCTGCTCTTTATCGTTGTTATCTCACCATGAGCAGAGATAGTTACACTGATTCATGACTGGTGGCATCACGCCACAAACTCACAACTCACAGAAGTAAAAACAAATCAATAATCCTTCTCTAGGAACTAGAAGAACACTGCCCACAATCAAATTTACTCCAAGTTTACAGATAACTTATTAACTACCCAAATCAAGTGCATAGTTTAAATAATGCATAGCAATGTGATCAAGATGAGAAGGTTGGTGAAATGATGCCATTTGTTTGCTTCATACAAAAACTGGGTTCCATCAATTTAATGCCTTTTTTCCTCCATCTAAATTTAATATGTTTAATTTCAGACTGAGCTTTGATCAATGTGTCCAAATGACTTTTAAATGCTTAGATAAGGTTTTATCAGTCTTCATTTTTCTCATTGGAGCCTGGGTAATATGTTCAGTGATATATAAATGTTGTAGCTCATTCCTGGTTTTAAAAGAAAGAAGAAAAAAAAAGTGAATGAAAGAAAGAAAAATAAAGGTTTTATTTAAATTATCTGTTCTTTGGAGATTTTAGAAGTACCTTAAATGTAACACAGAATAAACTTCCCTTATTTCACTTATGACTAGCTACTAGATTAATTCTCTTACCCATCAGTGTAGTGTTTTCCACTTTATTATGCATTTTTCTTATTGAATAGTCCTTTGTTTCTCAACAGATAGTTTAGATTTTTAATATTGTTAGTGTTGAGAGATAAACGCTTTGGTACATATTGGAGAGTAATAAATTGTGTTGAACATTGATAAACTAACGCAATTACTAGCAAGGTCACAGAGTCAGCTAATTTAGAAATATCAGTACTCGGATTTTGAGTTGCCCCCTGGAGAACTGCAGACACTTTATTAAAGCAGGAGGGTGAGGAGAAAATGGTACATTAGGATTGATCTTTTGATCTAATTGTGGACCTCTGCCATTCCTTGTTTGACCAAAAGTGCTTAGCAAGCAAGAGGAAACACAGTTCAACTAATTGAGGAACATCCCTTAAAAGCCAAAGGGATTGTGGGGAAAAGAAACAAATTGCAATTTGTACCGGTTTATGGTGTTAGTTATCAATGAAAAGGTGTAAATACTGTACAATTAATCTTTGTTCTTCATGTGGGAATTTTTGAGGCTTGCAAGATATACCACAGTCATACTACCAATATGTTCAAGCAACTAAATTTCTTATACTGCTGAAATACCAATTAGGCAATATTAAAAATGAGTAATATTTTCTATGTCGTGACTTATTTTATTAAGAATTAACCTAAGACTCACGCAATAGCACTCAGTCAATAGACAAAAACCTGTACTTTTGGACGACATAACAGAAATACCACAGAATGCTCCCATCGCACAAGAAAAAGGAAGAATCTCTATCCTTTTCAGAAAGCTAGAATAAGGCCTATATTCAAACTTAAATGCATTTTCTACAGGTAAAGATGCTTTCATTTACCTTTTTTGATCTCCCTACCTAAGGTCTGTCTGTTAATTATACCATATTGCAATCACTGGGATGATACAACCTTAAAAAGCACCTTAAAAAGTGGACTGTCATGCCACAGCTAAGAGTAACAATAATGTGAGATGTACCATTATCTCTATGGAACTGTTTTAATTTGAGTCTACCCAGTAACTGGGAATTATTGCCTTCTGAAAGGAAGTTGGTTGCCTAACTGAAATGAACAGACAAAAATTATTTATTAAAGAACACATGGCAAATACACCAAAATAGTATTATCATTATATATAGTGCATAATCATCATATTAGTTGGAAAAATTTTGTTGGCATCCTCTTACTCTTTCCCTCTCCCACCTCTCTCTTCTTCCCTCTTTCCCTCTCCCTCTTGTTTCAGCATGAACAGCTGCAGGAACGAAGAACTCATACTGATGCTAAAAACTGCAGGAGGAAAATGTTTTAGATGTATTTCAGTTTGGAGATTTTGGGCTTTATATCTTTTTCATGTTGACATTATTTCATGGATAGTCAGAGACATAGGGAAGCAGCTGCAGATTTTGATGCATTTATACATATTTAGGTACCTACAAGGCATACATTCAATGAGTTTGCTATCTAAGCTCTTATTGTAGTCAGCTGGAACCAAGTCACAGTCAGAGGAGTCTGGAAAGTGTACAGCTTGGCAGTCTGTAAATTTAATTCTAATGTCTGTGGTGGAATGAAACAAGGTAACTGTTGACTCAGTATTTCTGAAATGTTGTGAAAGGATTTAAATATAATTCAATAAAAAAAGATATATAAATATATATTAAACTCCAAGTTGAATTTCAGGGTTCTAGTATGCACTAAGTACAAAAATCACTTCGGATTGTTAGGGTTTGTTCTCTGTATGATCCTGATGTGGAATGAAATCAGATTTTAAAAGTTGGAATGTCTTGAGGATTGATTGATTCATTTATATAATCAATCCCTGTCTTCTGTAGAAAGATGATGTCCAGTCATCCTTTCTGATCAAAGTTCAACATAGTGATATTTCAGTATCTTTGTTGTATCTTCATTGTGGAACTCAGATTTAGATCTGCCAGGTATTCAGTTTCAAAAAGCTTAACACTTAATTTAAAACATTCCTATTTTTAAAAGAATTTGTATTGCAGGTCTTAAGAAAATCTCTATGGCTCTGGTGTTAATACAACCCTCTCAAAGACAGTCCCTCTTACTGCCACAGGCTTATTCAGAGGTGTGAACCACCAGGATTTAATACCCATTCACATGGAAACACATCTCCTCTCAGTTCCCTGGAGAAATACTTTTGTCCTTGTGAAATCTACAGAAAATTCCCAATTTACATTTGTTAATTAGAAAGCTTTATTCTAAATAGACTAATTAATTACAGTCACATTTACATTTTAAATTTAAGTGATTATTTTAGAAGATTTTGTAGACTTCTAATTACAAGTGTTGTTAGTCTCATTAGGATTTCAAGTGCTGTCCCAAATGAAAATGGCAATTGATCTATTAAACCCCGAAGAGTCATCCAATTTAACTAGTTCTGTGTACTGCCTAATGCACAGAAGCAGACACTGTTGTGTGACCCAGTGCATGACAGTGCCAAACCATGGAAAATACCTCTTCCTGATAGTAACCAAAAAAA
Organism: Chloroceryle aenea; assembly: GCA_013399075.1. Classification (NCBI taxonomy): domain Eukaryota; kingdom Metazoa; phylum Chordata; class Aves; order Coraciiformes; family Cerylidae; genus Chloroceryle; species Chloroceryle aenea. The sequence continues at coordinate 58,224 of VWZY01004829.1, read as the reverse complement.
GATCACCCAAGTTCCTACAAAAGTGGAGCACAGGTTGCCTAGGAGAAACACAGCAAGCAGTGATAGTCCTTAGGAAAGAATTGAAACAAGGTGGTTACAAAATAGGAAAAACTATTCAGTTTCATTAAAGTTCAGAGGAAACCTTTTGGCCTTATATTACTCTTCATTTTAAATTACTCTTATATTACTCTATTAAGGTCGCTCTAAGGTGCCCCTGGAGCCTCCTCTTTTCCAGACTGATCAACCCCAACTCTCTCAGTCTGTCCCCATAGGAGAGGTGCTCCAGCCTGCTGATCATCCTTGTGGCCCTTCTCTGGACACATTCCAGCACATCCATATCCCTCTTGCAACAGGGGCTCCAGAACTGGATGCAGTACTCCAGGTGAGGTCTCACGAGAGTGGAGAACACAGGGAGAATCATCTCCCTAGACCCACTGGCCATGTTTCTCTTGATACAGCCCAGGATACGATTGGCCTTCTGGGCTGCAAGAGCACACTGATGGCTCATGTTGAGTTTCTCATCCACCAGTACCCCCAGTCCTTTTCTTCAGGGCTGAACTCGAACCAGTCACTTCCCAGCCTATACTGGTGCTTGGGATTGCTCCGACCCAGATGAAGGACCTTGCATTTGACCTTGTTGCACTTCATGAGGTTGGCATGGGCCCACCTCTCCAGGTTGTCAAGGTCCCTCTGGATGGCATCCCTTCCCTCCAGCGTGTCAGCCGACCCACACAGCTTGGTGTTGTTGGCAAACTTGCTGAGGGTGCACTCAATGCCATTGTCCATGTCGCTGATGAAAATGTTAAACAAGACTGGTCCCAGTGTTGATCTTTGAGGGACTCCACTTGTCACTGGTCTCCCCTTGGATACCAACCCATTGACAACCACTCTTTGGGAGCGGCCATCAAGCCAGTTCTTTATCCACTGAATTGTCCATCCATCAAATCCTTTTTTCACAAGCTTGGAGACCAGAATGTCATGAGGGACAGTGTCAAAGTCTTTGCTTAGGTCCAGGTTAATGACATCAGATGCTCTTCCCCCCTCTATTGATGTTGTAACCTTCTCACAGAATGCCACCAGATTAGTCAGGTATGATTTGCCCTGGGTGAAGCCATGTTGTTTGAAGCCAATCACTTCATCGTTATGATCCCCGTTATGATCAGGACTTAATTTGCATTTTACATAAGCGTGTTATCTGAAAGAGTTGTAACCAAAGGTGCTAAGCACTGCAGCAAAGAATAAATCATAAGATTAGTTGCAGCACTGGTCAGAGGTACAGAATGGAAGTTTTTACAAGCTCAAACCCCATCAGTATTCACATACAGGAAAATATTAGAGAGAATGGGAAGAAAAAAAAATCAGAAACCTAACTGTTAACTAACCATTAAGCCATTCTTTCAAAACATTCATTTGTAACAAGAAAGTAATTACCAGCATCAATGTTAGATATTTTGTCTTCATTCTGAGATTTATTTACTGTTTAATGAAGCTGGGTTTTTGTTTTCTTTCATCAGGCAAATGGTGAGGTACAGCAAATTACAAAATTATCTCTGCAAGTTATACAAGGAGACAGAGAATCCATTCTGCATGATCAGAAAGTACAAAGTGGTAATAAGAGCAGGTTTGATGGAGGTTATGCCTCACTGCTCTTTAGGTCAGATAATAATGTGCTATGTCATTAAGCTGCAATATCATTTTCCTGACTATTGTAACTGATGGTTCTTGATAAGGATATACTATAAAGCAACTAGTATGCTTTGAAATCCCCATCTATAAAATGGAGATGTGTTTTCTGTAAGCTCTGCATTTCTCTTTGCTCTTCCTTAGGCCATTTCTTTGCCTTTCTGAGTCATGAATAATAAACACAAGCACCTTTATTTTACAATTCAAAGTAATCTAGCAAATTACACATATATGCGTGTATATACATCAATGCACACATACCTAATATTAAGCACAAGATACGGTATTATTTACATACAGTATTCAACATAGTGGTATATATGTACACACACAATTAAATACATATATTGAAAAAACACAAGACAGTGAATGAAAGTGAGGAGAATTGTTTAAATTAGTTTGGAAATCTTGATTACTGTGCTGATAAACTTTGCCAGTTTAGTTAAATAAAAGAGGGCCCGAGGACAGGGGCACTCTGCTGTAGCTGCCTACACTGTTTAATTGTCACATGCCTCCCAAATATGTTTTCAACTACTCAATCTACTCTTCCGCACAATTTGGGGAATAGTTTACTCTAGAAAACAACCTCAAAAGGGAAGTTGTACAAATCTGGATCTGTTTAATTTCCTTTATCTTCCGACCACAAAATTTTGGCAGGCTTTGTACTTTCAGACACCCCTGTGCATCCCATGTACTGTCTGTTTCATGTTTCTCACTTTTCTTTTGTCTGTAGGCTGCAACACAGCCTTCAGTGTGCTCTGTACTGAAAAGAAAAAAATATATAAACAAAAATTCTGGTCTGTGGTCACACATAGAGAAAACACAGGGCTGTATAATGTGGACATTATATAGCCTGCTCTAGAGGTTGTTAAATCTGAGTGACAGTGTGAGTGACATTCAGCTCTGACAACTAGCTTTCTGGAATGTCAGTGTTGTCCAGTCTATGTCACTTAGCNATAGCAGTGTAGAAAAGCACAGAAAGACCTACAGAGAAGTTTTATTGAATGTGCATTGAAAGAGCACTATTCACATCACTAAACAAGCAGTGTACTCAGTGAAAATGTAATAGATCTGACATACTTAGATCTAGCTTCCTGTACATTTTGTGCATATATATAGGAACCTTTTTTGCATGCTTTGGTCTCCCCAAGATGACAGGCACCCCAAAAGTATGTCTACCATAAATATGGGAAGAGGTGCATGCAATACAATTTCACACAAGGCCACAGGATTTTGGTCTAAATGGACCTTTTGCAGTGGCTATGTTTTGAATACTTTTTGGGTGTTGGATCTGGATACATCTTTTGCAAGGTCCCATCTATGATCCCAAAAATTAAGATACTGCTTGACTTTAGAGATTCAGACTAAGATACTCCACAGAGTGCCTACTGTGGATTTCAGTAACAGATGACTTAATTTGGTACCTTTAACCAAATCTTCATTATTAGCACTTTGGAAGTGGTACAATACCAGGATCCCTACCTGTGAACTGTTGGGCTGTGAATATTATTTATGCCAGTGAAACTAGCTTAACATCTCTTAACAGTCTCTCAGTAAGAATAAACTACAAGTGCAGTTGTGCTGCTGCTACTGCCCTGAAGGTTTTTTACCAACATACTTCTGCCATTCTGAGAGTCAAGTATCCCAAGGCTCCATCATTCCTATATTCTGGAAAGATATTCTTCCACCTCTCCAAGAGTAAAAAAATCTCCTGTTTCTCAGTCATTCTTTGACGTCCCAGCTAAAGACTACTGTGAGTGCAATAGAATAAGAAAGTTAACAACTCTCTTTTTTTTTTCTGATAAAGTTGTAACCTCAGCCTACAAACTATCTTGATCAACATAACTGAATTCTTGTCTCAGGTATTGTGATGGTACTTCTCAAGTCACAAGATCTTGAACTAGGATTCTTACCTGGCTTGAGAAACTGGGACTTTTAAATCTCCATGGAGTGCTATTATAACTAACGTTAAAAAATACCAGTGCCAACACCTTTTCTCTATATTTACAGACAACCTCATCAAAAACTCTAACTTTCCAAGAATAACATATCTACATAAATGTTATAGACCATCATATATTTGCATGCATATTTGCTTATGTATATGTTATGTATGATTAATCTTAGTAAATGTTTTTAGTTATATTTATAATCCAGTTATCATACATTTGAAAGTAAAAATCCAATTTTTAAAACTATTCACTTTCATAATTAGGTGAACATAGGAGGCTACAGAAAATGCATAGAACTGGTGCATTTCAAAGAGGAGAAATTGTAAGTGACAGTAACCCTTTATCAATTCATTCCAAGTTAGTTAATTAAACCTGGAATTATTTAAATAAGGTGACAGTCAAAGGAAAAGGTCAATGTTCCCACTGTTTCAATAGGTCTTCCTCATCTCTGGAGTTTAATTAACTCATTTGGAACAGAACAGTCAAAAGTATGCTAAAACTCATATCTCCTTCCCTGTTTTTTTTATATGCAAAATGCTTATTCTCCTTAGGCCTGCACAGTGGATTTTCAAACCACCAGCAAGTGAAGGAAATTCTCTCTGCCCTCACTAAACCCACAGATTTATACAATTGGAATCCAAAGTAGCTGAAGTGTTGCCTCACCAGTTCATGGCCAACATATACCATGTCTGCAGGATCCACATGACAGTGGATATGTCAATCTATAGGTCCGGAAAACATTTGCACAGCATTTTAGTCAGGCACTAAGGCTAACGTTGCTGGTGGCCCCTCCATTGACCTGCTCTCATTCTGATATTCTGGGATCATGAAGACCCATCTTCATTGGAAATAGTGCTACAGACAGGTTTATGTCACAGATTACTTCCCTCTCTCTTCTTCCCACAGTCCATTTCACCAGGCCTGCTCAAGAATTCAGTCTCTTGATATGTGAAATTGTGGTTGATTTCAAGACTGGAAGAAGCATGCCCAAACAGATCATAGGTGCAGAGAGAGGAACAACCCTAGGAGGAAAAGCCTACAAAGAAAGCTTTTACATTAACAAGTGTAAAGTTATGAGCTGTGGTTTGCTGTTTCATTCCATGTAGAAAATTGAATGAACAGAACTGCACTAAAGAAAAACATGTCTCTAATCTTAATCACCTCCTGAAAGATCCTGAATCTTTGTCTGGTTAGTAAATTTGAAATGGCATAAATGACCATTGTGTATGTGAATCCATATAACAAACCAGTGAGAAACTCTAGGATGCAAATTCTTGATGTACCAGCTACTTCATGGTAAATTTTTGTGTTGTTACCTCTACTCACCAGTAAGTATAGCTTAGTGAGCTAAAGGTATAGCACCTCATTGCTTATTTATACAAGTCAAAGAATGCTCATAAACCAGGGACCATAGAAAAGCGGACATTTTGTAATCTTATTTACTAACACTGTGATAATTTCCTTTTGTGATCATAGTCTCAAAATTGTAGCAATGGCAAGGAAAGAAAATTAAATGCATAAAAAGAAATGTACCTGAATCCTTCTGTCTACTGGTGCTTTCTTTAAGGAAGATCTATTGGTCTAGAGAAACAGGAACTGAAGAGCTCAGTTAAGACACTGAGGATATGCAAGAGGATATGATGAGAGATCAGTATTCAAGGCACTGTAACTCTCATTGTTGCTCTGATTTTCAGGATAATAAGGAATGTTATGCCAATGAAATATTTTTCTTTATTTGCAGACCATGGACAATCCATAGCAACAGATTATAAGCAATATATTATAAACTTGAGCTGCAAAATATTTTGACAAAAAAAATATCAGACACCTTATACTACTGGTTCTTTTAGTTATTTTGTTGTGAAATGCATTATAAAATTGTAGACTCATGCTGTCTTGAAGAAAATTTGTGTGATATTCTTAAATGGAAAGGAAATTTACAGCTGGGGTCTTATTTAATGATATATGTCCATCTTTCTATAAGATCCTTGTTTGTTTTGCAGCCTTGAATTTAACATTACCATGAGACATAACTATCACAAGGAACACTTGTTTTAACAAAAACTATCTTATGTCTTGAGAAAAAAAAATGATGAAATGAAAGCTGATTCAGGTCTATAAAGAGTTTGCCTCGTTAAAAAAGGGTCCTGAACCCTTTCATCTCTTACAACTGATAATATGTATCTTATTTTTTCCTTTAAATTTTTATATTTTTCCTTTGCTTTCTCTTTAAAATGTATTCTTACTCTTTCATTACTCTTTCAAATAACCCAGGAACTAAGTCCTTGTGTCCAGACAACTTTGCATTTCTTTGCACTTCTTGACTTTTTATGTCATAGCAAATTGCGTGCAGTTTCATTATTTACCCAAACCTTATGCTTCACTTCAGTTTACAGTTAAAACTGCAGCTACAGTTTCCTTGTCCCTCTCAGAAAAAATACAGTCACATCTCTGAAGCTATGAAGCATTATTCGTCAGCAAGACATTTAAGTGAACAAATGGAGGGTAAAATTAGGTGGGTGAGAAGAAACCACTTTTAATTTCTGGAAAGATGGGAGAAATATCTCAGTTGTTTATTTATTGCCATTTTTAATTTTGTGAGCCTTACGCACTTTACCATGACCTGAGGGCAAGCAAATTGGCTGATTCTTTTCCATGACAGAACTGGAATAACAAAAATTGTTTATGATTTCTAGCAATGGTGTTAAAATACACCACTGTCTTTAAGTGTTCAGTGCTATCTCAGACATAATTTGAAAACTCAAATTGCCTTCATAGGATATAGGAAGACAAGCATCTCCTCAATTTATGATCTCTTAACATGTCTTACCCAGAACTTTTCAAAAGCCTTGGTAATTCCTTGGTTGTAAGATTTAAGAGCACCTGATACACTTCCAGCTTATATGGGAATCAAGCAGCAGTCAATCTTTCTACACTCACAGGATCAGCAGGTAGAAAGGAAATATTAGAAGCACAGTTCTACAAACTGTATATAATAGACAGATCCTAATCACCATAAAATTCTGTACAGAGAATATAAGCTCATGCTCTACTGTGTCAGGTCTACTTATAAAAGTGCTATTACATCAGAGCCTCTTCAGCTAAAACTAAAGTATGGACAACTTAACACCAACAGGGGTGAGGTACATAGATGCCCCTTATACATTGGTGCCCACAGAAAACGCTCAGCTCAGTGAAGAACTCAGCAAACAGACTCAGCTGGTATCTTTACCTCAGCTGTTGAGTGATAATTCACCTGTCCATAGCAGCACAAAAGTTGTCCCAGAGAACTGAAAACTGTATTCCATTTCTTAAACAAAAAATTCAAAACAGAGCCCATGGCTCCATGTTGATCTAGTTATGCTACAAAAGAATAAAGTTAAGAATCATGGCTTTATGATAGCTTTTTACTGCCCACGTGGGTGCCAAGAGCTCAGGTGTGCATTATATAGCCTTGATTGAGGCATTTAATAATGTGGCTAAGAGACGAATCAGGGAACACTTCTGAGTTCTAATCAAAACTCAAAACTTAAATTCTTGGCCTCATTGTCTCCTCCCCCCAAAACAACTTTCTGCTGTTATTTTCTAATAAATGAAGACTGTACTTTGAAAATAAAGCTAGGAGAAAGGACAGCTTGTGAGAAGTGTTACATTTACTGCATACCAGCTAACTTTGTTCAAATCCAAAAGCCTTAAAAAACAAAACAGATCTTCTCCTCCTAGGTTTTGTATGGGCTGGCATGTCCTTGTCTTACTGTGTATTTTATCTCATAGGAGACTAATGTTTAGATCTAGGCTGAAATAAAAAGGCTAGATAGAGCTGAGGTCTAGGTCATTTTGTTGTGCTTTATTCTAGTTTAAAGCTCTTATATTTACCAGTAACACAAACACTAGTTGCAACAATAGTGTATGGAATCCTCTGATCATGTCACAATCCTTTTGTTCACGTTATTCTGCTTTCCACAATTCATTTGAGAGAGGTTCAAAACTACTAAAACAGAATCAATTTTTATAAGAAAAAAAATCTTAGATTTACATTAGGGAAGAATTTCTGCAAATCATTTATTACACTGAAAATTCAAGGTCTACCATTTCATAAAGGCTAAAAGGTAAACAGATTAAATGTTCAAATTATATTACATTTGTTGTATTTTTTTCATTTGTATAGAATTAATGCTAAACTACATCCTCCTGAGACCCTTGTGAGAGTCATCTCTGAGTACTTCTGCTGAAATCAATCTAAAAATATTTAGCATTGTATAAATCCTGTAATAGGAGCATGCATCTTTGTTAGACCTTGCCAATATTAAAGAGATTTTTAAAAATCCAGTGTGTTTGGTATAGTACATTTTGCCTATATATTATGGTCATTATTACATCATTTGTAGATCAGAAAATTAGTCTGTCCAGTAAGTAAAATGAGAGTTTCTTACAAAGTTTTGTGATTGCAGCTGGATTTCTATGGATACATTAAAAACTATCACTGCTTAGAAAGAAGTGCATTCAGTTTTTTGTGTGATTATATTTATATATATATAAATATATTTAAAAACTAAAACTAAAGTGATTCCTTCCCCTCCAAAAAAACACTCTTTTCAGCTATTTCAGAAATGGTTGCTTTAACACATTTCCAATGCATTTTCATTAATATTTTATTCCACCATCTTATGAATCCACTTCAAGTCACAAACAATAACAAGCACAGTTAGACTGCCTACAAATGTAGCCTCTTTTCAGTGACTTCCAAATACATGGGGATTTAGTTCAATAAGGCACTGCACCTGAATGACAAAAGAACTCAAGTGAAACAAGCTGAAAAGCACAACAGCTGTAGGCTTCTCAGCATTCTGAGTGCCTATGTATTCTGGCACCGGGCTGTACACAAACTAGACCAAAAGCAACTCTTGCATTCAAGTTTTCTTTCACAAAAGTAGGACGCTGAACTTTTCTTGATTGCATATTTTATTTGAGATTTAAGAAGGATTAGTTCTAACTGGCCTGATCGTCTCTCTGACACATTTTTACTCCTTACTATTTTATGGTGCATGCATCTTTTCATCACTTGGATTTTTTTCCTCTTATCAGTGCTACTCTCCAGATAATTTGGGCTCCACATGTGAGACTAGTTCCATTTTTTATTTGGGAATATCTAGTGTCTTTGGCTTATACTAAAATACAAAATAATATTTTTCAAAAAATATCTTATATTACCATATACTACATACTTGAGTTTGGTCCATGAATTATAATCAGTGAAAGGGCATGAAATATCATAAGATTCAGTGAAAGAAAATCTATAGGTTTTATGCAAAGAAGTGGTGATTTCACATTAGTAGGTAATTTTAGTCAAAGGTTGTGGGTACTTATTACATCTAAGACAGTCACAAAAAAAGTAACATAACATGACAAAAGTGTATCAGATGACCTTCCACATGATTCTTGTGTTGTTTAGTATCACTAAATTAAAAAATAATCCAGAATAGTGAAAACCCAAAGGATGAGTCAGTTCAGAGTAGAGCTGTAGACCATTCCCCCTTTGATAATCTCTTTATTCCCTTTTCATAAAGGACTATTATTTAGACTAGGAAGTCCTTATGTCACTATTGATACATTCTATGTATATGCTTATAGCAGTCAGTGCTTTCTAGACAAAGCTAGATAAAAGACTAAACTGACAAGCAACAAATGGTGCAGTGCTAAAGGTTTAGCATTAAGGGTAATTCTAATCATATATATAGTACATTGTGTGGACTTTTTGCACATTTCCAATAACTTTTTGCATTTATGTGTGAAAACACATAATTTTGTTGCAACAAATATTTTTCCTAGGCATTTAGAAAACTCTCCCCTATGAACTATTTTTCAATGCATCTCCACCTGAATTATCATTTTCAATTGAAATATGGCTCTTTACAGATATATTTATTAATAAAATCATAATTGGATTAAACAGATTAAAATCAATTGCCCATTTTTTAATTTTCATTGTAAATCAGTTTGTATCAGAAGCCTAAGTGCAGACATAGCAACATATCTCTGCATCTCATTGCGTGTAAGAAAGGTGGGAGATGATTTTCATTGCTTTACTCCATCATGCTTGCCTTGGTTCCTAGTTAGAAGTGCATAACAGAAATTACCTAGATGGATGTTTTTGCTATTTGTTTAAAGTTAGAAACACTTTTCTGGGAAACCTCTAACTCCCAAGTTCTACAACTGTTGTACCTACAATGGTGTAGAGACCTGAAGAAATGAAATGTTTGCAAGAAGGAGATAACTGCAGCCTGTGGAAAGCCCAAGCTGGAGCAGAGGAAAAGTGGTGGACAGAAGGATTGGCAGAGAGAAGATGCTACATAATGACCATAACCTCTCTTCACTCCCCAACCCCCTGCACCTCACAGGGAGGTGGGTAGAGGTGTCAGGAGTGAAGGAGTGAAGTTGAGACTGGGAAGAGGAGGAAGGAAAAGTGTTCTTTTAATGTTTGTCCTTTTTGTTTCCTGCTGCTCGAACACTTTGTTTTGAAATAATGTAATTATCCCCAATCTGAGTTTGTTTTGCTCACACCTTATAACACAACCCACAAGGTTTCTAATCTTCTGTTCTCCCCTGTCCCACAGAGGAGGCAGACTGAGTGAGTAGCTGAGTGGAAGGTTGGCTGCTAGCCAAGGTTAACCCAAACCAGACATCTCTGAAACAACAGGCAGGTAGTTTCTGTAGAGAAGAGGGGATGAGAATAAGGAACCAAAATAGTTACCATTGTTACCAGGTGGTATACAGCACTGAAATCTACTTCAGACCCAATGGAGAGTTTCTGTGATGAAAAGCTAATTTTTTTTCCTGCTATTGCTGATAAAACAGTAGTATCTGAATTATTTTGTCAATATCTCCGTTTTCCCTCTTCCAGGCTGTCACAACATAAAGAAACTCAAAGGCAAAGTATATTTCAGAATGTGTGCGCATAAATATGTATGTGTATATCAAGGTGTGTTCACAAGTGTATATATATACGTGCATCTCTATATATGTACACAAAGGATTTTTAAATTTTTTCTTTTTTTTGGCAATGTTAAAGCTTAAGTTTACACACATGACCATGAATCCTTGTGCATCACCGTGTCTCTGGACACACTGCCTAGAATGGGGATCAGAGCAGCAGGACTCATGCTCACTGGCATGCCAGGGGCAGCCAATTAGAAACACCAAAGAAAAATAGTATGTTTCAAAATCTGGATATGTGATACCTATGTTGCCGATTCAGACAGGGTATTTTGGTTGCAAAACTGGGCTCCAAACCCTGAAATTACCTCCACCACTTTGACAGCCAGGTGCGTTTTTCCTGTAACAGCCCAATGTTTAAGCAATCTCCCAGAATGGAATGATCAAAGTCCTTCTACTACTGCTATCTTTAGTCCCAGACTCTCCACTTCCAGAAATACGCCATAGTCACAAGCCTAAAGGAGTGGAGGAGAGAGGGTAAAGAGAAGTTGCTGTCCAGGCATATAGTATTCATGGACCCAGACTGAAGAGATCAAAAAGTCCCAATGCAATGCTATTTTTATTAAGGCATCAATTATTTAAGAGTCTGTGTAGAAGAACAAATTCATTTTTAAGAAATAAGGAAACATCAAGGCTTTTTATTCTGTAATATTCCATAACAACTTTAAATGTGGACATCAACAAAATTAAAAGACTGTCAGACTGTTCACAGTTATTGTCTTTCTGGTTTAGGCCAGTTCTACAGTATTCTACATGCATCACTTCAGCTTTCAAGATACTCTCTTTCTGATACTGGAGACCACGGGCAGTCATTCTTCTTCCTATCTAGCAACACAATTTGTATTTCTAAAGTAGAAGATGATCAGGCAGGTGGTACTGAGCAGCTCTAGACTTACCTCCATGCAGAAATTCATTAAACAGGGTATCTGTTAATTTCTCCATGAGTCACCTACTTCCCTCTAATCAAATGTTTAGCACATGTAGTCCAATATTTGGAAATAAAGATAGGAAAGGTAGATATGAGGTAAACTACTTTATAGTCAAGGTAATAACTTTTGTTTAGGTAAATTTTTTTTTTACCTTTTGCAAGGTGAAAACTTTTGCTTTCCACATCCTAGCAGATACAGTCTGGAAGAGTCTGGGGATCTAACTAGAAGTTATCAGTTTTCAACATCAGTAGAAGCTCAACCTGTAGCCTAGAACAAGTTAAAAGGTAACTCCATCAGCGTGTTTCTGCATTTTGAAGTCAGGACATATTTATTTCTTGATTTATGTAAGATGAGGTAAGACAGTGTGAGAGACTTTGGGAGAGGAGCTAATCAGAAATAATTTTGTAGACTGTAGGACTCAATAAAACCCAGGAACTTTATGAATTGAAAATATTTTTAAAGGTAGGAGGGATTTGCATTCATTCTGACAGCTTCTGTATCAAGTTTAGCCCAGTGGGAATTGAAATCACTGAGATATTAAACCTTGAAAAGAGGGATTTATAATGGAAAGGCTGACAGAACTTTAATTATAGCCAGTAGCACTTTAAGCATACTTAAACGTACTATGTTTTTATAAGGACATTATAAAAACCAAAGGGATAGACATCACAGATTAGATTATGCTGGAGTAACCACTGGAACATCTAAGCCTTTAGGCCACTTTTTAGGTCATGTTTGCTGACTGAGAGATAGAAAGTCAAATACCTGAGAATCTAGGTAATATTAGACAACAAGATCTTATGTTTTCAAAATCATTTCACTAACAATACTCCTTTTTTTTTTTTTTTTTTTCCCTTGGGAATGTATAATTGATAGTTTTTTTGCCTTATACAAATAAATGAAAAAATCAAAATAAGAATAAAGAATCCTTTCCTTGTTCGGACAGTTTTATGCCTAACCCACCTAGTACATTTTAATACTAGCAGGTATATACAATGTCACAAAGAATCTGCTGTTCTGAGCCTTTGTGATTTGTTCATTGTCATAGCAGACATATTTTAAGGCTCTCAATTTATAATATTATCAATTATTTTAGATATTTTTTATATTATTAAATAGTATACTATATTAACAAGTAATATGCATATAAACATCTGATTTCTAAGTAAGAATTTAACACTAGAGAAAGGGGTGATACTGACATCCCTGGTAAATTGACTTGTTTGTTTGTTTGTGTATAGAGCAGCAGTGTAGCAAAGATCTCAATCATGGCAGTGAGTTTAGGACACAAGACCCAAAATCAGAAGCCAACAAATTTGGCTCCTGATGAAATCACAGTGTCCAAAGATACCTCATTAATTTCAAATCTCAAATGGACTGAATCACCTTCTGGCCGTGAAGGAACTGAAGGACTATAATAATTAGTTTGGATGAATCAGTTTATGACAAGTTAATGTTCCTCAGTAAGCACTGATGAATCTTATAAATACACATTTATATTATGTATTATATTGCAAAGGTTAAAATAATGTAATACAAGTACAAAAGTTGATGATAGGTTCATCTCTTCCACTTCAGCAAAGAATACCAGAGGACAGCTCTCCTGTGTTCTCATGCAACCTTTAATTGATTAGTTTATGGGAAGCTCCTGTGAAATAGAAGAATTCATTCAGAGTTCACTCTGGGCTCTCTGAAGTCCAATGGTTAAAAAAATAGTTATTAATATTACCAAGATTTAGTATGCCCACCTTAAGGCAACATGACTCTCCATGATACACAAGTGAGTTCTTCTGTAGATTTGGTTTCTATTCCCAGTCGGGACCAAGCCAAAAGAGAATGGCTTCCCAGTTGCCTTATTTGTAAAAGAAAGGAGAGACTATTGACTTGTTCACAGAGAAGCTGTGCAGCTTAGTTGTAAAAGCAGTTTAACAAAAACATTTTGTAAAAGACAGGATGTTCAGTCTGTTTGGTACTGCAGTCTCCAGTTACAATATCTTCAGTTAAGTCAAAAGGCGTATTAGAGACAAGAATATTCTCCATTTTTTCATAGTATCTGTTGTCTCTTTCCTGGCACACTTTACAGATAAAGCTAACAGGAAAACACAGGCTGCATTTTGTCAAGTATGTCCGTGCTTTGATAAACACAGATTAAGGTTCTGTGGTGATCTAGATAAACGATTTACCACTGCTGTGAATAATGATCTGTAGCTAATAGTGAGTTATAGCTAATAGTGTCTTATAGCTAATATTACTAATACTAGCTAGCCTGGAAGTGCTTAGTTACCTTATGGTCTCAAGCTCTACCTTGGTACTTTTCCAACCAAACTTGTCAGAAACAGTGTGCCTCAGATTAGTTTTGATTTCAGGAAAAAGAAAAAAGTATTTTCACATAGAAATCAGTACTTATATAAAAAAATATTCAGTGACAAGCAGTTTTAGTGTCTCATTTTCAAAACACGGGAATGTTAATCAAAAAGACCAAGGTAATCAACATTCCAATTTGAACTTAGGTTGTGGCTACTATTGTTTCCAACTATTTACTGAATAAATAACAAGATAACATAAAAAGCATAGAAGTAGAGTCTGGAGATGAGGGATCTAATCAACAATGCATCAAGGACCAGTTCTTATTTCTCTATTCATTTTTTTATCCATTGTTATTATCTTGAGATGGTTAAGAGACACTCATTTATCAACTATCCTTATTGCCAGTCAAATTAGTGGTCTTTGCAGTTTGTTCACTCTTAGAAGCATAGGGACTGGAAAATGGATTTTCTTTGCTTTTGTCTGCAGTAACAATTCTCTCTTTCTCTGAATATTGTGAGTCAGGCTGACTCACACTCCTGCTGACTCTATGCCCTGCTATGAAAATCTGTGCATAGATTTACTGCATTTTGGCAAATTATGTGAGCTGAAAAACGTGGGAATTTGTGCATGGCTGTTTTGCGAGGCTGGGGGAAATGCAAGCATGCTGGTCATTTTTGAAAGACTGTAAAATGGAAGATGGGGAGAGCAGTCTTGGACCAGCTCTACCAGTGAGACCAGAGACGGATAGGAACATACCACACAGACAAAACTTCAAGGGAAAACGCAGATGGTTCATTTCAGGTGTACCTAAAGGAATTGCACAGTTTATCTGTCACATTTCAAAACTTGAAGTTGGTCCTGACACTTAGGATAGCAGCCAGTAACTGACTATCTGTAGAAGCACAATATTGCAGAAATTTACTGCATGCTTCTACTGCATTGCTACAGACACTGTATTTTCCAGCTATCCTCAGAAACAGTACTGAATCTAAAATACTAAAAATTCTCTTTCTTTTTCCTTTTTAAAATATCTATTGACTCACTTTGCATATATCAAGTAACATTTTACTGCACACTGTTGTGCTCATGTAGATACAGGAATAGCAGTAAGCATAATGTATAGACCATACAGAGTGATTTATTGAACTGGTTGGTTGGTGAAAAACTAAGCAATGGGCTAATCTGATTTATGGTTCTAATTTTGTTTGGTCACAGTATTGCTTGTCTCTTTTGTAGTATGAAAAGATCACTATGAACGATAAACTTCAAAGAATCATTACCTCTGGCATTTTTAAGTGTGCTCAAATTGAGTACTTAATTACAAAATCTCAAATGCATGTTTTCTATAACTTTTACCTTATTAGGGAAGATCTGTTTGAATATCTGCCTCATAGAAATAAGCTCCATATTCTAAGGCAGCAAGCAAATATTCAAAATCAACTTGTCCTTCAAAAACTAATTAAAATTGTTATGTATTTTTCAACCTTGTAAAATGTGCTCATTCTAGAATACAAACAAATGCATATTCTGCTCACCACAGATAAAACTCACTGTCATCTCACTTAAATTAGGTAACAATTATCTTATTTTTCTGCAAAATTCCATGGTATATATCGTGATTTTCTTAAAAACAAAAAAAACCCAAAAAACCAACCCTGTACCCTGATGGAAGCACTGAGAAAAAACCCACAACGGTACTATTAAAAATACAGCAGCAGATAGTTCCTAAGAAAACCTTGCTGTAAGTGATTCATTACTGCAGAATAAATGCCAACTTCACTTTTTCATAACTTTATATCATAATAAACTAGATGACCTGCTATTGAAATAATATTTTTAATATTTTTTCAGCTTTAAAATACCTGTATTTGCAGTGAGTAATCAAACCCTGCAAAACTATTCCACTTCATCAAGAATTATAAATATTGATCCAATAGAACAAGGAAAACAAAGGTTTGTCTTCTGCCACAACTGATCCTAAACCTACTGAAAGTTTCCAGCTGCCTCCTGTGGACTTTGAGCCAGGTGCAAAGTGGTCTAGTGAGAGATTTTGTGTTCCTACCTTTAGACCTCTGTGGAGCTCTGTCTTCCTTAAACCAGTGGGACATTTCACTGATATGCACCCTTATAAATTGCTCTACATATAACAATAAATGCCACTATAAAGAAAGTGTGCTATATGCAAGATATAAGGAATGCTACCAGTTGTCAAGAACCAGTCTCTTCATGGAAAAAGAAGTTTCAGTCTCCTTTGTGAGTTCCAGCTTGCATACACAAAACCACTCACTTGGCTTATTTTTTCTCCTGTGCTAGCCTTGCATATTTGGCCAAAGAGAAGCCTGGGGCACAAAAATTTCCTACAGTTTCCCCTAGAAAGTGGATGACCTTTACTGAAATCCAAGAAGGAGAGGCAGTATGTAGTTAAGAGAAAATGAGAGGATAAGGGGGAGACGGGTGGAGAAGGAGAGAGGAAAAGGTTTAAGTATTAAGCAGGAATGGGGCAGATAATTAACTGTCCATAAGAACCTGGAACCATCAGGCAGCTGTCAAGATCCCCTGTTGTTGTGTTAGGCCTAGAATATTCTAAATATCAAATAATATTGAATGCATGTGCTAGTCACCACTACCGAGAAATTATTCTTGCAAGATTTGTAAAACATAGGATCACTATAATGACCAATTTTTGGTGATAACAGCACAAGTGGATGAACAGATTCTGCTGCATAAGCAATAACTTGTGGCAAGTGGGGTAGAAGAACAAATAGGTTTGCTCTGGAAACTCCATTGCTACTAGAGAAATCATGAAGCAGAATTGCACATTTGATGACTTCCTGATAAGAAGACTGTGCTTTCAGGAAATGTATTGACTCGCAGGCAAGACTGAGAAGCAGACTTATCAACTTAGAGATAAGTCATCACATTGATTATACTGGAAATGAGGGAGAAATCCTAGTGCTATAGGCCTAGAGAGAAAAAGAGGTGAAGTAGCCTTCTAGAAATTTCATTTCTAATACCCCCAATTGGTGTATTTCAAAACAATTTGGTTAGATGCAGCTGAACTACAAGGATGACAGCTTGCCTCCAAATACATCCTACATTACCTTTTATTCATTGCTCTACTTGCTGGCCAGTCTGCAGAGGGTTAGAGTGGGAGGCTCACAGGACTACCTCCTGCTTTTGGAAAGGACTTGGATCTTGCAGTCATCATGAAGTCCCCTTCCAGCAGAGAGCAAGTTGTAATGAGTCATCCCATGCCTCAGGAATCACACAGACAGCAATCTGTTCACAATATTAATAGGAAGTAAGTCAATTTAATACATTGCAGGCCTGCCCCACAGTGTTCATGTTGTTTCAGATGTGCTGCAGCAAAGTGAGGAATTAACATCTGCAGCCTAACAAAGTTGCAATTTCAAAGGCTAACTGCAAGTCTTGCTATAAAGTATAAGTGAGTTATAGGTTTCCATGATCATCCAGAAGAGAATCAAATATGTCTGTTCATATGTTTTTGATCAACCTTCCTCAGTATTCTGCACTTTATACAACTGATAAATCTGTTGAGCTGTTGGGTTTTCTTCTTTGGACAAATAGAACCTAGGAAAGATGACCACGAACCCCATTGTTTTAAAATTTATAGCTGTCCTTTGAAAAGATGTTTCCTATTTCAGCAGGCAGTAGAAGCAATGGGCAGAAAGAGAAACAGTGAGAAGACAAAGTTTGAAGGGAATCAAAAAGCCAGAGAAAAATAATGGTATATAGGATCAACAGAGACAAAGTATATTGAGAACACCAAGAAATGTGCAGGGACCCTTTCCGAGAAGAGGGTGCACAGGGACTGAAAAAGAAACTGGAAGTTACAGCAAACTTTGTTGATAAAACCAAAACTCCTTATACCTGTTCATGACAACAGCAATTCTCTCCCTGATGCTGTGTGAACTATCATCCTCCTTCAGAACTGCTAATTAAAATGGAGAGTACTTTCTCATTCTTCAAGGCGGGACACTGCAGTAAATGATAACTATCTCAAGTGATATCTTACTCATGTGCTGTAAGTTACCTAGGTTAAAAAAACTTAGCTAATAAATAGTGGGTTTTTCCCCCTGAACAACAGCATATTATTTGACTTAGAGGATTGCTTACTGGAAACTTGTGAACAAGTAGGCTATATTCAGAGCTAGCTAGCCAGCTCTTTATAGTCTTCTGTGGAGCTCAAATGCTAAAGGATTCTTTAACATGTACATTTTCTCATTTTTTTAAAATAAAATATGCAAGTTACAATTCTGGAGGGTTTTTTTTTTGTTGCTTGTTTGTTTTGTTTTATTTTTGTTTTGTCCCAATATATATCATAAAATTAATTATTCCTCAATCCGTTTTGAATTCTTCTAGTTTGCATATCAACTGTTTCTCTTACTGAAAAAAAAAAAAAAAAAGAAATCCTTGAATTTTGTTCCAATAAAAACAAAGGAATCTTTAATATTGACTGCTCATACCTTTCCACATTTCAAAGTTCCACCATCCTTTTCAGTGTCTAAACAGCCTTCCTTTAGGATTTTGCTTTTTAAAATGTTAATGTCTTCTTCCTCCTAGGAGAAGACTGTTTCTGGGCAAGTTTGTCAATCAACATTATATTTGTATAGCTACAGTATTAAACATTATACATTTACATGGCAAATACAAACCATATCAATCAGTCAGTCTAGAGAGTTCCCAGTAATTTTTGCCTGTACATTTCATGGCCCAAGGGAATAATATGAAAGATATCTGCTAATATTCATTCAAATGCAAATCTGAATTTCACATTACCCTTACTTGTGACCCATTTGTTTTTGCTTTCCTTAAACGTTAAAGCACTCAAGCAAATACATGAGAAATTGTATGCACCAAAAACTAGACATCTGACATAATCCAGCAGTGACCACAGTCCTGCTTCAAGCAAGAGTTTGGCCTACATGATCTTCCAACTAACATTTTTATGATTTCAAAGGAAACATCACACCCATTTTTAACAACAGTGGAGAGGATGACCCCAGGAACTACCGACCTGTCAGCCTCATCTCTGTGCCTGGGAAGATCATGGAGTAGATCCTCCTAGAAGTTCTGATTAGGCATATGGAGGACAGAGAAGAGATTCTAGACAGCCAGCGTGGCTTCACCAAGGACATGTCCTGTCTGACTAACCTAGTGCCTTTTTACAATCAGTGGTCAAGGGAAGAGCTATGGATGTCAACTATCTGGACCTCTGCAAGGTCTTTGACATGGTCCTCCACAACATCCTTCTCTCTAATTAGGAGAGAGATGGATTTGATGGGTGGACTGTTCAATGCATAAGGAACTGGCTGGATGGCCTCATCCAGAGGGTAGTGGTCAATGGCTTGATGTCCATATGGAGACCAGTGACAAGTGGTGTCCCTCAGGGATCTGTACTGGGTCCAGCACTGTTTAATGTCTTCATCAATGATCAGTGGGTCGAGGGCACCCTCAGGAATTTTGCAGATGACACCAATATGAATGGTGCAGTTGATATGCCAGAGGGACAGGATGTCATCCAGATAGACCTGGACAAGCTGGAGAAGTGGGTCCCGGTGAACAGTATGTGGTTCAACAAGACCGAGTACAAGGTCCTGCACCTGGGTCAGGACAAAACTCATTATCAATACTCAGGGATGATGTGATAGAGAACAGATCTGTGGAAAAGGACTTGGGGATGCTGGTAGATGAAGAGCTGGACTTGCAGCCCAGAAGGCCAATAGCATCCTGGGGATTCATTAAAAGAAGCGTGTCCAGCAGATATAGAGAGGTGATTCTGCCACTCCACTCTGGTGAGACCTCACCTGGAGTACTGCATCTAGCTCTGGAGACCTCAACACAAGAAGGACATGGACCTGATGGGATGGGTCCA
>VWZY01004829.1:4340-38425 GCA_013399075.1 Chloroceryle aenea | reverse complement strand
AGAGCAGGGACACCTCTCCTGTGAAGAGAGGATGAGGGAGTTGGGGTTGTTCAGCCTGGAGAAGAGAAGGCTCTGGGAAGACCTTATAGCAGCCTTCCAGTATTTGAAGGGGGCCTACAAGAAAGCTGTGGAGGGACTGTTCACAAAGGCACGTAGCAATGGGATGAGAGGCAATGGCTTTAAACTAAAGAAGGGTAGATTTAGATTGGACATTAGGAAAAAGTTCTTTACAATGAGGATGGTGGAACAAAGGAACAGGTTGCCTGCAATCTGGAGATGAATTCCTAGAAAGTGAGCAAGATTGTGTTGCCCAAAACAGAGGCATCTACTATCCTTTCAAGCACTGTGGTGTATCTCGCTTGGCCTTCACCAGGCCACATGGATTAGATTTTATATAAGACCCGGGTCCAAGGTCTGAGGTCAGCACAGGTATGTCTCCAACAGGGCAAGTCAAACTGCACTACTGGCTATGTGGTTATGAATAACACCAGGAGTGACAATGCTGTGTAGAGATACATGCTGTATCTGCATTAGCAAGAAGTGCAGCCCAAAACCAAAAGATAAGTAGAACAAAAAGGTTAGTGCTTTTTATTCTGGATTAGCTCTAGACTGCACTAGGCCCTGCACTTACTAGCAACTGGAGCAGATTAGTTTATTTTTCAGACACGTTTCAGTTTGAAAAGAAATCTAATTCATGAACATTCATTTCTGTGATCACATTTCCTTTTCTGATGCAAACAATAATTTGGGAAGTGGGGGGCTGCAGGAAGATTTTTTTCAGAAGGATGCTCCTGCTTTCAACTAAAATGCTATTGCAGGCATTCCCATGATCTAGCTCAAGTAATAAAAAAGATGTGATTGCAATAGCCAAAGGATTTCTGTCTGCTAATTTGTCCCTTCCTTCCAGAGTAAAAAAGGGTGAAAAAGAAAAGGAAAAGCTTGTCCGTGTTGTGTTGAATTAACAAAAATGAGGTTTTTCATTAAAAGAATGCATTGTCAATGCATGCTTATTTTTCTGGGGGGGGAAAAAATGTAACATCAATGAACTTCAGCTACTTGCTCTATCACTCTTCTCTGCAGCATTGGAAATGAATCGTTTCTTGTAGCACAGCACTGAACTTCCATAGGGCAATAGACCAAACCTCTCTGATAAATGCTGTTCTCCACTGTGGTATATAGCTAAATTCTCCCTGCTCTTAATTAGCTGCACATATCTCATTAACGAGCTTTAAATCAAAGCCAGTCAGAAAGTGGCTACTGTCTCCTCTTGCAGGAGCGAATATTTCCTGCCTGTTACCCTTAGAGAATCACTAAACAATCAGCAAAGGAGATTTCAGAATAATGTGTCTCCTTGTCCCCTAAAGCTATGCAAATGATCTTTTTTTATAACACTTTTCAATCTAATTGACACTTGTAATAAAATTCTGCCTGTACTGATCAATCTTACCTTAGAGTCATCACACACCATCCCTTTAAGTAGTGCCCTTCAATTAAAACTTCCACAAGGCTGTGAAGACTCTAATAATCCACTTGTAAGGAGTGGGAGTTACTTGTTGCTCTAAGGATTTCATTAAAGATATTTAAGTCTACATATTTTAGGGCAATGGGTTTGTGAAGCGAGCTTTGTGAGCTTCTGCATTCCACATGCCATTTAATTACGTCCAGGAGTCCAGTGGATTCACTGAATGAAAACCATCCCATGGTTTCAAACAAAATATAGCCCTTTTTTCCATGTTTTCTGTAATATGCAGCTGCAGTTATTTTTATTTGGAGTGTTCTGCCACTGCACATCAAAATAATGACAGAAACCACACACACTGTCAATAAGTGAAATACTGTTTTAAGCAAATAATCCAAATCACATCATTCCAGATTGATCATCACTTGAAAATGCCAATTAATTATTCTGTGAAAGATGGAACACCACCAGCCACAACCATTTCTGAGACAACTGCTGAAGTACTTGGTGGAGCATTAGAAACCCCTTCAGATAGCCAGAATAAACTTGACAAGAGAGATTAATCATTCATTTATATGAATGAACAAAATATCTACAAACAGATATACCAGTTCTCCAGAATGGTGGCATGGCTCTCTGTAGCATAAAACACTTTATGTGTCAAATGCACACTGCCAGCCGTGATCTATACGATCTCTTTCTACATGAAAACTAGGGTGGAATAAAAATGTTGCACTTTTATTAGTATTGATGGCAGAACTGAATGCAAAAATTAACATTGTTTTTCATCTTATTTTTAAGATAGTTTGAAGATGTTTTACATATTGTGGAAAAGACTGCAAAGTATTATTAAAGAAACAAGGAAATAAAAGTTTAGTGTCTCAGTTCTCATGAAAAACAAAAAAAAAAACATGATTATCTATAATAAATCCTACATATAAAAGGATTTTTATATTTTATTAAGTGAAAAATAAACGATAATTTGGGATTGTATCTATAAAAATATTGTTACCTGTGTTAGAACTTTGAGAATTTCAATTTTTATTTTTAAACTATGCAGATACATTTCTGACAACACTGCAATTTTGTAATTTCATCTTAAAATGTCAAACTGCTAATAACGCATGTTCGAGATAACTGCTGTAACATATTTTAAGCATATATTGTAACTAAAAGCCACTTCTGTGCTGTGAAGCTTAAATGTTTAATTTACAATATGAGTACCCACTGAGTAAATAAATGCCTACAGAACAAATTTGGAATACATTCCTGTTTAGTTTTAGTAGGATTTGTATTGCTAATGTGTTGTAGAATGAAGGAAAGTATATTACCTTATCGTCACCCATTATTCATACGCATGAAGTTCTTTACCAAATCACAGATGTAGTGGTTGGAAAGTCTATCATAAAGGTCTGCTAAATGTGTAAGACAAATCCAAACCATAAATGACAAGAGGGGATTAGGAAATAAAGATTAAACTTATTCTTAAGAAAGATATAAACTTTTTTTTTTTTTGTCAACATTATTCCACTCCTGGAGTTGATTTGATCACAACCACAAAATTCCAAAGTGATAACATTTTGCAGAGTGGAGTAAATGCTGTCATTCATAATCAATGCCTGGCTTCTGGCTTTTGTTTCCCTTGAAAAGTTAAAGGTGTTACTTTATTAGAAATGATAGAAAGAATCAAAGAGTGGAAGCTACACTGCAAACTGCAATGAAACAGACCTTTGGGAAAGCAGATGTAATTTGTGATTGACTAACACCACCCATTGAATTGAATGTAAAAACTCATTCAGTTTTGATCCANAAACTCGTTAAAATATGAGCACCTATGGGAGCTAAAAACATGGTCCTATCCTGCTAAGGGCACCATAAAGAGCAAGGCTGACTGAACTCTTGGCTTACCTACCAATGGGTGAACTTCACTTACAGGGTTTGATTTATTCAATGTAATCACATTTTATCTAAATTACTGAAGCAGCACTGTGTTGATCTCACAGAGTGTAAATAGAAAAGAATAAATTAATATAATATTATAATATAATATAAATTACATAATAATGTTAATAATAAATAACTATCTACCTTTTATTCTTATCCAGGGAAATTTTTTAGAATGACTGATTTTTAAACATTGTTTCTGCATGTCAGGAATATACATTACTTACCAGGTCACATACAACTGTAGGTCAGGAAGGATGTCATCCTTTATGGTTACATCTTTACTGTTCCTTGTGATTCTGATTTCTATGTAGAAAGGCATATGGGATTCCCAAAGGTAGATGAGGAGACCAAAACTAGAGAAACTATGGCTTCATCAGTACATGACTTCTCCAAGGATCATTGAGTTGGTCACTTCCTCTTTAATCAACAAGAAAAGTAGGACCAATAAGGTTATTTTCTGGGAAGCCTCACTAATAAACTTTGTGTGGATTGGTCGCTACATAGCCCACTAAAGATGTTCATCTACCTCCAAACAAAGGATTTTTTCAGATTCTTTTATACTTAAAACTTTGACATTAACTAGGTATAATTAGCCCAAATGACAGGACTAGTAAACAAAATTGATTATAGTTTGTTGTTATTTTACAGATCTGAAAAGACAGTAGAGAATGCAGTTCCGAATCTTTCCTTTATAGACATTATGACATTAGCTTTGGTAAACCTATGTATTGTAAAAAAAGGTGTATATGGAAGTAAACTGCCCCCCTGGAAGTTCCTGTTCTTTGATTCCTAATGAGAAGGCATAGTCAGGAAATTTCAGAGAGCTGCAGTGGCTGAATATCCCAGAGAAGACGCTGACTGTTGCACTCATTTATTTCAGCTCTAAGTTACCTCAGATCTAGCTGAGCTGTTGCGGGCCTCAACAGTTTCTTGCCATTTTTGACACCTACATTTGTGACATTTCCTAAAAGCGTCTCCTTTCTTGCTAACACCAGTTCTGTTCCTCTGGGGCTAGCAATAATTTAAAATATATTTAACCACTTAGGAAGAGACAGATCAAAGAGCAGCTGGGTTAGAGAGGGAATAAAACCAACAGTCAATACTTTGGAGGGAATCTTTAGATTTCAAAATAGAAAAGATTGCTTTTCTACTTTTGTTTTGTTTTGTCTTGTTTTTTTTACATTATATACTTTTCTAGCATCTCCACAAATATGCTGATAGAACAAATGAATGCATTCTGTATGAAAAAAATCTGTGACAGTTTGAAGGGCACAGAATTCTTCTGTTCCAAGATCTCTCTGTGGACACTTCCCAGAAGTGATGGGAATTCCTAGACTCCAAATGCATACCACTTACATTAATTATTGAAATAACCTTCATATCAGGTTCAGCATTTTAAAATATATTTATTTACACAGAAGGAGAAAGGAGTAGCATAACTCCAATGCTTCNCAGAGCTGGACACATGTTTCAGGTGACTTCCAGATGGCTGGATACAAATTCAGTCACTGAATGGTTTTGGTTCCAGAATGTGAGATGACTTAACTTTGCCAGACATGTAAACTCAATATGATATTCAAGCCATCTTGTTTCTAAAATCAATGTCTTTCATTTAATCAAACATTTTCCCCTAAAAAAAAAATATATATATATATATTAATGCATATTTAGGATAACTAAGAGAAGAGAGAGCTGTGTGTTTTGTCATCTGGACAAGTCAGCAGGCACCAGTGGATGGCATTTGGNGTTCATCTACCTCCAAACAAAGGATTTTTTCAGATTCTTTTATACTTAAAACTTTGACATTAACTAGGTATAATTAGCCCAAATGACAGGACTAGTAAACAAAATTGATTATAGTTTGTTGTTATTTTACAGATCTGAAAAGACAGTAGAGAATGCAGTTCCGAATCTTTCCTTTATAGACATTATGACATTAGCTTTGGTAAACCTATGTATTGTAAAAAAAGGTGTATATGGAAGTAAACTGCCCCCCTGGAAGTTCCTGTTCTTTGATTCCTAATGAGAAGGCATAGTCAGGAAATTTCAGAGAGCTGCAGTGGCTGAATATCCCAGAGAAGACGCTGACTGTTGCACTCATTTATTTCAGCTCTAAGTTACCTCAGATCTAGCTGAGCTGTTGCGGGCCTCAACAGTTTCTTGCCATTTTTGACACCTACATTTGTGACATTTCCTAAAAGCGTCTCCTTTCTTGCTAACACCAGTTCTGTTCCTCTGGGGCTAGCAATAATTTAAAATATATTTAACCACTTAGGAAGAGACAGATCAAAGAGCAGCTGGGTTAGAGAGGGAATAAAACCAACAGTCAATACTTTGGAGGGAATCTTTAGATTTCAAAATAGAAAAGATTGCTTTTCTACTTTTGTTTTGTTTTGTCTTGTTTTTTTTACATTATATACTTTTCTAGCATCTCCACAAATATGCTGATAGAACAAATGAATGCATTCTGTATGAAAAAAATCTGTGACAGTTTGAAGGGCACAGAATTCTTCTGTTCCAAGATCTCTCTGTGGACACTTCCCAGAAGTGATGGGAATTCCTAGACTCCAAATGCATACCACTTACATTAATTATTGAAATAACCTTCATATCAGGTTCAGCATTTTAAAATATATTTATTTACACAGAAGGAGAAAGGAGTAGCATAACTCCAATGCTTCTGCCATCTGCTCCTTTGAAAAGAAGACTCATCTCCTGTCTCTTGGCATAGATAATTTCTTATTTACAGAGCTGAAAAAGCAGGTCCAAAAAGCCTGTGTTGATCTGAGGAGTCTGGTATCATAAAACAATGTATCTCAGTTTTATATTCCATTTTACAGCTCAGAAGTCCTCATCATGTATGTTCATTCTTGAAGATCAAAGTCTCAAACAGCTTAAGGTGAAGCTGACAGTGTAAACATGCTCTCTTGGTTTGCCTTCTCTGCTCACCTGAAACTCCATCTAAGGCAGCTGACATCTCAATGTTGTTCCTTGTGCTATACTTAAAGCATAGTTATTGAGTTACAATCAGCAAAATCAGTTACAAATCATTCTGGTGTTCTAACTCCTCCCCACCTCACCACACAAAGATTTCAATCTTTTAAGTGACAACTTAAAAAAAAACAAAAAAAAACCTGATCAAGCTCCAAAAATACAGTATTGGTAAGAAATCCACAATCAGGTTATCACCATGCAACTTAATAGTCACTTCCCCTGTGCTTGTGCTCAAAACCAATTTTAAAAGAAGGCATTGGGAGTTTCATTAAGTGTTCAGCAGGAAATAATTTTCAGTGACATGATAATCCTCATCCATGCAGCTCTCAAAACCAGTAGTAGCTGGCCTTTCTCTCAGTAGCTGATTGATTTTCCTTTAAAAACTCTGACATATGAAAGATATCCCACCATGGAGAACATTTTCACAGTGGAGCAACCTTCCCAGAGGCAAAAAAGAAGAATGGAGTTTTCAAGACAGGGGCTTGGAGAAGTTGCCAGGAAACCTGTCTGTGAGGACTCTCACCTCCAGTGTAAATTCCTACACAGTAGTTATTTTACATGCCCTTTATATACATGCCAGATTTATTGGTTTGGGTTTTTTTTCTTCTCATCCTTTGATTGTTGAGGACAATCTTTCAGTCTTTCCAGAACCTTCCACAATTCTGCCTGTTCTTTCAAAGCTGATTCAAGGCTTATGTACTGAGGACTATGATCATGTTCATCCTTGATCTCAAAACCCCTCCTGATTCCCTTTGTTCTCACAGACCATTCAAATTACTTTCCCTGCCCCCTGGTACAAACTGAGCCTGGTATCAGAAAGGGGCCAATGTAGCAGGATGCCTTCTCTTCTGCAAATGAAACTGTGTCACTTGTTCCGCTTTTCTTGCTCTCTTTGTCCATTATGTGATTAATATTTTGCCTCAATTTCTACAGTATCCTGAAAATAACTTAGCTCAGTTCAAAATAGTATAGTTTCTTTATTTGTTCTGTATTTCTCATCTAAAGAGATCAGCAGTGATTGTGAAGAACATGAACTGATTGTAAATCAACTTGAGAGTAACTGTGAACTAATTAGCACAGGGTATTTTAACATAAATTGGATGGATGAAAAAACCTATTCAATTAAACACCTGTTTGTTGAATGAGGTTTGTCCTTCTTGATTAATGAGCCTGCAAATTTAAAAAACCACTCAGGTAAATGCTTTTTTAATCTACTGAACTCTTCATTGAGAAGATTTTATTGAGGCTGTCTATTAATACTCAAACCAGATGAAGAAATTCAGACTTTTTAAGACATGTTGTTTTGTGATTTTGCAATAAATAGAGGAAATTCACATATATTAAAGGTTTAGCAAAACTTATCTGTGGTGACTTTAATTTCTGATTGTGTGGTGGACTGACAGCTAAGGAAGAAAAGATACATTTACAATGGTCAATTTGGTAGCAAACTGGGCCTTCTCTGCTAATGCAGAGTGCATTGCTGGAGTTCTGGTGAAACTAGGGCAAAACCAGTCCATGACTCCTGTGAAGAACAGCACACCTCCTATGTAGACATCCATTTTTAAAAGAAGGAGAAAGATATTAGAAGAAAATTCCCTGTTTTGCTGCTGACGTCTGGAAAGTGATCTTTTAAAATCTACAGTAATGTTACATTTAATCAGGAGAAGACAGATAAAAAAAGGACCTGGGGAGTTATTTGTGACAGGTACTCATGAAACAAAACAAGGGAAAAGACAAATAAATTCAAATACCTACTATAGTCAGCGCAAGAGCAATACCGATAAAAGCAAGATAGACGTTTAGTTTGAAATAAATTCTGCTGAGCCAGAACTAACAATGGCTGCAGTGTTAAGATTCCCTAGAACAATGAGTTTTAAGACTCATGTATATTTTATTTGTTCATTTGATTTCTGACCCAGAGCACTAAATTCTAGGAGGACTTTCAAAAATTATCTTCTAAAGCCACCTGGTCAGTGGTGGTATTTTCTTTCCAAAAATAGCATAAGGTGTGATTCTCTTCCCTTGCAAAACAGTTTTCTGGAAGATGTTCAATTATCAAAATATTTCTAGGGTATAGTAATAACATTTTCTGAAATAATTCTGCCATGGTTCTTGCAGTGGGACCTGATATGTAAAACAATGTCCACACGTGGCATATGTCACCAAGAGCAAATGGTGTGGGAGGAGAAGATGTCAAACTCTGCGAAGAATCTCTTTAAGAATGTTAAGATAAATAGAAATGTTGGGAGGGGGCATCTCTCTGAAGTAAAAATCAGTGGATTGATTCTATTTGCTATGTCTGATAGTATATAGGATTGTTATAAAGTAGTTTAGCAGATTTTTACTTTTAAAATCATACTTTGCTTAGGTCTCTTTTGTTTCCCTCTCTGAGTATGGTAAACAAAGAATTTTTTTTTTTTTTTGACCACTCTAAAAATCATTGCCACATACAGAAGGCCATACTTTAATCTTATTCATACCTGTGCTACCTGAAATCAATTGACTTGTAGAGATGAAAATACACAAAAAAAATTGCAAAAGATTTCCTGTAACATCTAGTGTTTTTCAAATTTCCCCAGAAATTAGGACCTGGTCTATAAATGTGCTAGGAAGAGTTTAAACTTCAGCTCGCAAGAAATAAATTGAGGATGATCAGTACCTCTTATAGATGACGTCACACCCAAGTCCTCTCCAGTACTGCAAAGTAAACTAGTTTGTCCTCCATTTAATCTAGTTAAGAAGTATCATGAGAAATGATCAATGAAATTGTGCTGGCAGTCTTAGTATTTCAAGGAAGAAAATAAAACTGTAACGCAGGCATACAGATCATGAGGTTTTTTCTTAGAAAAAATAAAAAGCTTTTTCTTTCCTTCATGGCTTTTTAACCTTCATCCTTCTTCAAGCTTTTTTTTTGGCAAGCATAATAAGGTAATTAATTTTAACTTTTTTTTTTAAGAAAAATTAATAATTTGGCATCTTAAAAAAAAAGTAGCCATTTTTACTACAGAATAGGCCAGTATATTTGAGTGCAGGTGTGTGGCTAAATGTAACTCCATTTGAAGGTTTTCTCACTGTTAGGTGTTCAGGACCTATCTCTGTGTGGGGCTTCATGGGGTGTTCATGAAGCCATAAAGTCAGTCTTGACTCTCCCTCTCAGGGTTAATCTGGTTTGGGAAACTTCTGCTGTGCACAAACTGTGTTTGTGTTGAGTAAGACTATAAAGCCAATAGTTACTCAATACACATGACACAGCTAAGCAGTACAAGTGAAGGGAGAACGGGGATGAAGATGCTAAATATTAACAGCAGTGGAGCTGGAAGCTGTTGGGTCTAATCAAGGTTATATCTCTGTCTCAGTGAGACATGTTAGACAACCAATCCATCTGTCCTTTTATGAATCACCTGGCACAAAGAGTGATGATTAGCTGCATTAGATGTAACACGATGCTTAAGTGGTGTTTGAGTAGTGTTTTAATTGGCTTGTAAAGGTAAGAAAGGGAAAGAAATTTAATTCAGCTAGAATGCTAGACTGGGATTTCTACTTAATTGTATGGAAGTCTGTCCTCAGATCTGAAGGAGAATCATCAGGTTGCCAACACAGGTGACATGTGGGTTGACCGAGGTGCGACAGGCAGTAGATGTTAAGATTCCTTGCTTTTAACTGCACCTAGAAGTGACAGCTTCAGAACTGTTGCATGCATGAGGTGGGAGGCAAAGGATAGAACTTGGTCACTCTGGCTCTGCCTGATTTGCATCTCAATTGCCTATGCTTAGGGAAACAGGACTTGAGAGGTGCAGAAGTTCCCTAACTAGTCTGTGAGAAAAACACAGGCAAAAGCTCCCCAAAAAGAATTTATCTCTGGTGCCCAAACTAAATGCGTATTTAGCTACAAGGCCTCAAATCATTTACTCTTTTTGCTGACTCTAGCAGACTTTAGGTACTCCTATGGTGGACAGCAACATGGTACACCCAATGTACAGCTGTAGTTAAGGGGGCTGAACTGGAGATGATGACTTTCTGTAGAAATGAGGAAAATCTTTCTATATGACATGGCAGTCCCCTCAGTCTAACAGGCAGTACTCTTTAGTTTCTCCTGCGGAGAGGCCAATTTTAAGCAATTTTGTCAAATTTGGAATATCCCTGTATGATTAAATCTCTAAACTTGTTTCTTCTGAGAACCTACAGCCAGCTGAAGCT
Organism: Chloroceryle aenea; assembly: GCA_013399075.1. NCBI lineage: Eukaryota > Metazoa > Chordata > Aves > Coraciiformes > Cerylidae > Chloroceryle > Chloroceryle aenea. The sequence goes on along the minus strand of VWZY01004829.1, from coordinate 27,828 downwards.
ATTCAATATCCATCCCTATTCAATATATTCAATATATTCATCGATGACCTGGATGAAGGGATACAACGTGCTCTTGGCAGATTTGCTGATGATACAAAACCAGAAGGAATGGCTGACATGCCAGAAGGCTGTGCTGCCATCCAGTGTGACCTAGACATGCTAGAGAGCTGGGTGGGAACAAATCTCATTTAAACTATATATCTGTGTATATACAGTTTATATGTATATATATTCATATGTATATATGTTAATGTATGTATATATATGCATGTATAGTTTACCTTAAAAGGTTTGACTAGGTGATCCTTCAGGTCCCTTCCAAACTGGTATTCTATGAGTATATGAATTTAAAGAAATTCAATAAGGGCAAGCATAAAGTGCTGTATCTGAGGAAGAACAACCCCATGTACCAGTACAAGTGGGGGGTTAATCTCTGAAGAAAAGGACCTGGGAGTCCTAGTGGACAACAAGATGATCATGAGCCAACAGTCTGCCCTCATAGCCCAGAAGTTGAATGGCATCTGGGGATGCAATAGGAAAAGCGTGGCCAGCAGGTCAAGGGACATTCTCCTTCCCCTTTACTCTGTGCTGATGAGGCCTCACTTGGGGTGCTGTGTCCACTTCTGGGTTTCCCAGTTCAAGAAGAACAAGGAACTACTGGAGATGGCCCAGCACAGGGCCACTAAGCTGATTAAGGGCCTGGAGCACGTACTGTATGAAAAAAAGCTGAGAGAACTGGGTCTGTTTAGCTTGGAGAAGAGGAGACTGAGTGGGGTTCTTACCAATGCTTATAAATATCTAAAGGGTGTGTATCAGGAAGACGGGGCCAGAGTGGTGTCCAGTGACAGGATTAGGGGCAATGGCCATAAACTGGAAAACAGGAGGTTCAACTTCAACATGAGGAAATACTTCTTTACTATGAGAGTAACAAAGCGCTGGAACAGGCTGCCCAGAAATGTGGTGGAACCTCTGTCTTTGAAAACTTTCAAAAGCTGCCTGGACATGTTCCTGTGCGGCCTACCCTAGGTGCTCCTGCTTTGGCAGGGGGTTTTGGCTTGATCTCCGGAGGTCCCTTCCAACCTCTATCAATCTGTGATTCTGTAATCTCAGGCTGAAAGAGTTTACTATATAACTTTTAATTATTTCCTTTTGAGATTGCATGTTACCATGTTTTCATTCTGTTGAAAGTTTGGGGGAAAACCACATTTCTGAACAATTCCTTCAAATCAAAGAGGCCAAACTTATCTTGAGGACACAGATTAGTTTTAATGAAACCAGTAGCAATTAATCTATTGAGCCTATTAACAATGTGGGATTAGATAGTGGTGTGAGGTGCTTGTTTTTGCTGCAGAGACATTAAGAAATGATACAAAGACGACTCTGGATTGCCAGAACTGTTCAGAGAACAACTGTTCAAACTGCTGACAGACACCCCTACTTTCTCCACATAAATCCATCATCTTGCTACAGATCGTTTTAAACAAATAATAAAATTCCTTTATATTACCATGTCAGTCACTATACAGCACTTTCAAATGCACTTTTTTTATGTATATGTTAAACAAATTAAACATTACATATTAACTCTAACTGCTGTAACACCCCACTATATGCCACAAGCAGTTTTACATCTGGTAGTATCTGTACTGAAAGTACTACTCCATGTCTGCAGTTACAGAAATGGCTTTTTTTCTCATCAGGGAGAGACAGGTTTCTTCTTCTTTCTTTCTTTTTTTTTTGGGTGGGGGGTCTAAAAAGAGACATAACTACACAAAATCAATCACTGTGCTTCAACAAACATTAATTCTTACAGAAAGTACTTTGTAGTGTCTGTTTCAAGTGATGGGGATATGTTTATTTTTCTTTTTATTTCTTTCTTAAAAGTTGTTCAGGATATGTTCATAGAAAGTTTGTCAGTTTTAATACAGTGGGGTTTTATTGGCCATCACCACAACTTCACAGGAGACACCACTGAATGTCCATCCTATATTCCCCACTAATCTAAATATCACATATGCATTTCCATATCTTTCTTGCATATCTTATTGAAAGGCATGGAAAAATTTCCTTCAGCATTTCCAGTTACACCACTTCAAGCTTCTGGAGCTTCTTTCTGGGTTGTCTGCAGATAAATGCCTGTTTCTTGCCATGGATTTGTGGCAAGCTCCATTCTGTCACATTCTTATATGTGACTTTCTCATAGATCTGTTGCCTTGTCATTAGCCTGAATGGTAAATGTTTTAAACCACAAACTGTTTTTGTATTAGATTTTGCAGAAGATGTGTTACATATTGTCTTCACAACAGGTCCTGCTACAGAGCTGAAGACTTCTGAGTTATAAAATGCAGAGTAGCTTGTGACCTATAAGGGAGGTCACCTGGGAATGAGGTGGTTGACATTCTAGCACATGCTTCTCACAAGGGCTATCAGCTAAAATCCTGACACTATCACCCTCAGTCTCTAACAGATGGTGAAAAGGAGCAAACTACTCCTGCACCACAGGAGAAAGTGAAGTCCTTAAAGTCTACCCATACTTGATGTTTTGCTGTTTGGAGTGAAATGAGGGCTTTCAGAACCTGGTGCAGTGATAATGGACACATGTTGAGAAAGGGCAACCTCTCCTGGCACAGTGCCTAGAGTCTGTGGTTTTAGTTTCTCCTTTTTGTTCACTCAGGGCCCTTGCATTTCCTCCAGCAGCAAGACGAAAGCTATTACATACAGGCTCATTTTTAAAAGATGAGCTGAGCAAAATCATCGCCATGTAATACTTTCCAGTTGCTCAGACTGAGGGATGGTGCCTTGCATGAGAGTCACAGTCCCAGTGATTGAAATTCAACCAAAAAATTCCTCCTCTGACGTTTTGCTGTGCTAGAAATATGCTGCTGAGACCTGGTGTGGCTCTGCCTTAGTATCTCTGCTGCTTACCCTGGGCTTGAAAATGCTGGGTACTTTTGAAGGTGTGTGAATGGTCTTGCCGAATGAGGGAAGAGGCCACAAGGCTGTGGACCTTTGCATTCCCCATTGCAAACAGAAGGTGCACATACAGATGGAACTTGGGAAATAAATCACACCTTGCTGTGTTGGTCATGTGAATTTGCCACAAAGGAAAAAAAATAGGAAAGCATATGAGGGAGTACTTTATGAGCAGGAGAGTGAAAATGCATCGTGGCCTTCACAAGTGGCGTGATCCCTTGTTTCTTGCAGAATATTACAGTTAAGCAAGAATAACCCATGCTCACACTCTGCAGTGGCAAGATGCCCTCTCCTCTAAACCACCTGTTTTGTGTCACCTTTTACTCTGTGCCAACATCATCCTAAAAAATATTATTAGTGGAAGACATAAGTGAAAGGATTCTGGCATTTTATGAGGTACCAAACAGTTTTCACTGTGCTACAGGACAGTATGTTGTAACACCACTATGGAGTAGAAGACAAGCATGGTGAAATTAGTGGTATCTTGCTTTTCTGATGACACTGAGGAATTTCTTCATGGATTCAAGTGAAGGGTGGGCAAGTGGTGCAGGCCTTTCTCTTTCAACCAGTCCATTGGGTGCCAATATTATACATGATAGGCTTCAGGTGTAAACTTCAAGAACTTGAAATCATTGCTCAGCATACAACAGTCTTTTAATCTTGGGACAAAGAAGATCCTTTGGTTGCCTCCAGCCATTAATCAGAAGTCTGAGAATTTTTCTTCTTACGCATCTCTATCCCAAGAGCAAAATTAATTTACATTTCTTTCTCATGGAGATAAAACAGCAGAAAATGTAAAAGACGAGTGATGCTATGCTAGGGGAATAAGGCAAAGGAAATGTTAAAAACTGATAGCTTATTCCCAAAGAAATAATATGAGCTCAGCCAAGCAGAAAAATGTGCAAATACTACACTTAATTCACTCTAGACAATTTGTCGTTTACAATATTTTCTTTAGAGTTTGTGAAACCACAAACTGCTGCTATTTCTCTTGTGTAGTTGTTTACCCAGGGAAAATAATGGGTACATGGACAGGAGGTTGTAGAGAGCTGTTTAAAAATGATCTGGCACCCTAGAAGTTAACACTGAGGTGCTCTTGATAGCAGTTTCCTCTCATTTGTCTATTTCATTCCTTTTAAAGCTCAAATACATGATAATTAAATATCAGAATTTCCTTATAGTTTTGTTTTTTTATAATGCTGCTTTAATATTAATATATTTATAATACAGGCAGTATAGAGAAATCTGTACACATATGCATATGTAGGAGTAGGAGGTTGGAGGGCAATTTACTAAAATGATGAAGTGACAGAGGCTTGTTGAGTCTGACTGACTTTCAGGGGAGCTGTATTTAAAGCCAGCCTTTGCAAGGAAACTGATGGACGAAGTTTTTTCTTGTTGAGGTAATGAAAACTGTGCAAAGTAGTGCTAACAAATATATTCCCAGAAATTTAGGAATAAGTTACCTTAACCTGTGGCTTTGCAAAACACCAGCAAAAAAATATATAGTTCAATATACAGCATATCTCCTTGTGAATCTGGCAAAAAGTTGTGCTGCAAATAATTAGAAAAATGAGGCAGCCAGTAAATAAATAAATTATTAAGTGAGAAATTTCCACTTTCCAGTTTTTAGGATGAAATATTTCAGTTTCTTCATTTGAATCTTTAAAAAAAAAAAATCTTTTTAAGTCTACCTGAAAGAAAATTCCTTGGTTTTGTTTTTTACCCAGAAAAAAAAAAAAAAAAAATTTTTTTTTCCAAGAATCTTTTTTTTTCCCATTTATTTGTCAGAATACAAAAAAAAAAAAAATCTATCATTCACACTTATTCCATTAATTTTGCTATGACTGAATTTTAAAATCCCTTTTGTATTTTTCGAATAGTTACACATCTTACATAGAAACAATATTCACTGCAGTAACACAGTTATTCTAAATGATTATGCATGTCCATTTCCTCACCAAAAATGACTCCTCAGGCATGTGGAAGTTAAGTATAGACCCTTAGGTTTCATTACATACTTCTTAAGGTTTTATCATCAATTTGGAGATAAAACTAAGAATTTAAACAGGTCATCTAATCCTGACTACAATACCAGATTTGTTTCCATAGGCAAATCACTTGATCAACCCTCTGAGTCTTTATCAGGTAGATATAAAGCATGTCTTGATGAGCTAATAAGCTGAGACTATTTTTCTTTACTTATTGTTTCACAGTGTTTGAAGATGAGAATTAAGCTCCTAAATCATGTTGGTATCTTGGCAAAATTATGAAGTTATTACAAAATGACCCTATGTATTTTTATGGATAATTGTTAATAGAAGAAAAACACCCACAAGAAAAACCTGTAGTTTCCAATACTTTTAACTGAATTACTTCAGTGAGAGCTCTGATGTTGTTTATTTTGGTGAACTTTCTGTACAATCAGTGTTTTCACTCTTCCACTGAGATCTTAGCTCTCAAAAAGGAACTGTCCTTCAGGGTCAGTTAGCAAAAATTTCAAGGTTTTTTTCAAAATGTTTATATGTTTTGATTTCTCTGTGTTCCTAGTATACTGCAGTTGTCACAGAAATCAACATGCAAGTTGTGCACCTTTCATCCCTTCAACATGATGGAAAGTTTTATCCATAGTAATTCTGGCTCAAGTTGTTTCTTTCCTTTAGGTCTGGAAGACATCCATGCATGGATCTCAGGAGAAGCCAAGAAGCTGTGCAGGGATGGCATCTACCATAACAGCACTTTACCAGAACATAGCTTTTAGTCTCTTGGCTGCTTCAAGCTACTGCATTCTTTGTTCAGAGCTTCATAAAAAAAAAAAATAGAGGCCTTTGTTACTGTATGTCATCCTCTACATGTCCTACCTAATGTCTTATGTCTTAAATGCACAGCAAAAACCTCCTTTCTGGGGGAACTTTTTTATCCATCTGCTATCCATTGATATTATTTTTATCCATTAAAGGCAGGGACATAATCTTATGTGCATTTTAGAACAAAGTACACAAGAACCTCATCTAAAATAACATTATAACCTTTCTGTTGGTAGACTTTTTCCAGTCACCTTCAACCCATTTGTGCCCCTATTGGACAAGGCATAAAGTGATATTAAACCATAACACCTGATTTTCAGTCTGTGTTGTGGACTGCAGTTAAGATAATAAAACGTAGATAGGAAATGGTCCTAGAGGGTTTATCTTGCCTATTGCACTCTTGCAGTACAGGATGTGCTCAGTTCACATCACTCCTGACCACTTTTTCTCTAACACGCTCTGCAGTGAGAAATAATCCTTAACTGATGTACAGACTATCACAGTGCTTCAAATTTCCTTATGATTAAAAGTTTATTCTGTTATCCAGTGTGACCCTATTTTTCCTAATTTCAATGCATTGCTTCTTTTCCTGGTCACATAAATGAGAAAAAAGTTGGTTGTTTGGGCTTTTTTTCCTCTTTGAAAATAAATTTCTGAGAATAAAATTTATGTGCTTGAAAATTCGTACCATATTCCTTTGAACTACTGTTCTTTAGAGAGAACAATCCCAATTATAAAAGACAAAAAGCTTTCTAAATCTGTCATTATACTTGTATCTCACTGGACTTCTTGCTTTAGCCCACATCTGCCTTGAAATACACTACCCAGAACAGGACAAAGTTCACAGCAGAGACCTTGTCAAGGCTGTCAAGACCAGAAGGACACACTCATTTGTCTTGAAAGCTATGCTTCTACTGATATATCACATTGTGAAATTTGCTTTTCTAAAAGTATGATACCTGCAGTCTTATTTAGTTGTGATCCATTATAAATTCAAGTTTATAATTAGTTTCCTAGATCTTATATTGTATATTACTCATTCATCAAAATCATTCTGACTCCTTACTTTTTCCTTAAAGTCCTATTCTACAGTAGACACACATAAAGTCTCATATACTGGGCTACCTTTGGATACAATTTTTCATGTCCCTTGACAAGTACAATTGCAGTGCGGGGAGTCCATGCAGTTTTGTTAAGCCATCAGAACACTGTCTTCTCCCTGCTTTAACTGCTCCCTTTGATACGTGTATTGTGAGGAGCTCAGCTTGATGGCACATCACTCTCTACTTTCAAACATGTTTTTGCTGTAGCATCCTGGACCGGACATGCTTCAGAGCTGTTGCAAAATCTTGTTGCAAATATGGTCACTGTGAGGAAAGTCAGACTATTGCCTAGCGTTAGTCACATTAAAAGGGAATGCTGGATGAGCAAGGCTGCTGCTGAGCTTGTCCCTGTATCTTATTCAGAAGAGTCAACTAAACCTCTCTGGTAATCTGGAAAATAGCGAACATAGATCACCCTGTTTCAGAGTGCAGGAAACAAGGAATGGCAGAGTCTGCCTCTGCTGCTCTTCACACCAGCTTGAACAGTGATACGGGTTTGGAGCAGCAGCTACACCATAGAAAACATATACTTAATGCGCCCCCACTGTTCTTCCTTCAGTTTCACCTCTCATCACAGAGGTCCTGATAATACCAAGGAGAGAAAAAGAAAACAAACCCAAACAAATACAGAAGGAGGTTTGCAATAGTTTTAAATACTACAATGATGAACTTGCTATAAGTCAAGCTAAGAGAGAAGTATTGTATTCCCAGATAGAAAAAAACATGAAAAAATGTATAGTTCAGGTAAAAAAAAAAAAGGTTTCAATTCTGAACATTTTACAAGATTTCATATTAAAACAAAAGTAAATTTTTGGGTGAAGAATCGTTTCAAGTCTGTGGAACTGAACCATTTTAAGCTTTTAGAAACTGAGGAAGATTCCTCTCAACATAAATCATATCTTGAAAATATGACACACTGCAAAAAATGTGTCTTCAAATTGTCCTTCATCTTCCTCATGCAAATTGCCCATCATAAAACTTCACTTACATCTTATAAGAAAGATAGTGAGTATAAGGAGTTAAACACAATAAGAAGCAGAAATCCTTAGCAAATGGAAAGGAAACTGATGTTTTGACTTCTACTCCCCAAATAAGAAAGAATGTAGAGTCCTTTGGGAAAAAGACTAATGTAGAAGGAGCAAAAGACTCTCTTTCCTGGAATAACAAAAATACACATATATTTTAATCTCTGTTCTGGCTTTCATAATGCAACTACATGTTTTTGACTCTGTGATGCTGTCAGCAAAAATTAATTTTAAAAGTAGCACACAGGAGTGACTTCAGCCTTTGACTTAATTTAGTTTCTCACTAAGAGCCAAGATAAGACATAGCCACACTGAAGAAGGATGGACGGCTGTACACTATATTGTAGGAGATGACAGTGCTAAATTAATCATGTTCTATCTGGAATTTGCAATTCTTTCAGAAACGCTCAAGACAATATAAAAAATTTAGTGGTAACAGTGAAAGTAGGCAGGAGGTTGTGAGGCAGAAAGCTTCAGAGGGCACTTTAAATGTGAAAGATGCATTACAGTTTCTCACACATGAACAAGATAGCATGTCTTACTAAAAATATAATAAATAAGGAGTGTATTCTGCCAGATGCAGCTGTGAAGGGAGCACTCTCCCAGTCAGATGTACCAAGCGTGATTGACACTCCCTTAGCTTTGCTGTGATATGACTAAATATGAAAATGAACAGCCTCAGAACTATGTTTGCATTAGGAACAACATACCATTCCACTACTCTCAGAAGCCCAGCAAATATATCAGAAGTTGTGGTACACATACTAGAGGAATCTGTCTGTTTCTCAGTCACAATTTCACTTTTCATTTGGTTTCCTGCTTCTCCCAGGATTTTATTTTCTTTTAGTTTTTCTTTTAATTTTCAGTTCACTATGTCATTGCTCTCTCCTGCTACAAACACCAGGTGAATGAAGGGAGACGTAAATTATCCCATTAGAGGCTCACTGCTGATAGTCTGCTGTAATTTGAATAATCAGTGCATGACTCACAGCAGCAGCTGTGAGAGGGAGAGACAGATACGCAGGTTCCCTCTGTTCAAGTACCACTGCCACCCTTGCAAGGAGATTTCAATGTAAACGTGGGTTTTGTGAGCCTGCAAAGCTTACTGCTGCAACAGTGACCCTCTTCCTTCATAAAGTAAATGTGAAAGAAAAACTCCCTTTAAGTTTTTAATTGAATAACTATTTATCTGCCTTTTCCTTGCAAACCTACCTGCTGCAGTCACTGGGTTACAACCATGTGTTGAAATTTTCTCTGGGAGTTTCCACAGTGATCAAATATCCCAAAGTCATTTTGCAAAGATTATTCCTGACTTGATCAAGGTTAGTGAACCTCCTCCTTTCACATTTGAACACAGATGCTTTTGATCCAGGGCATCTGCTGAGGGTCTGTATAGGCTTTTGACTGTAGGGAGGGATTTTTCTCTCACCACACTGGTGTGATTGCATTTGGGGATGCAGGAAAGTGGGGAAGATCCCGACCTTTTATCAGATAGCCCTCTGCAGACCATTTTAATCTTGACAATAAAAGGGACCGTGGTTATATAAGTGAATGTAAACTGTGGGAAAGGCAGCCAAAAATGTATGGGCAGATAACTTCCCAAAATACTGAGAATGATTTTCAATGGGGATGAATACCCAAGAAAAACAGTGAGATAGTGATAGTGCAAGTGAGAGATGCTCCAGTAGGTAAGGAAGCAGTTTCTGAAATCATTGCCTTGTGGTTTCAAATTTTTGTGCATGTCTAGCTGCATCTTCCCATTTCTGGTTGCAAGACCCTCTCCTGTAATTGAATTTTCTTCTGTGATCACAACGAAAAATACACCTCACACCTTAGCTTGAGAGCTGAAAGTCTTGGAAACAAGCAGTGCCTTAACGGATAATTTGGATCTCCAAATATCAAAGAGCATGTGGAGTTCATTGGCCAGTTAAAATTTAACTGTGACACTGCTGCATCAAGCATATCAACCAAAATGTAAGGCTACCTCCAGGCTTAATTTTTCACTATACTGTTTGTTCTGTGAGAAAGTGTTGCAAAACTAGTACTGTGAGAAAGGGTTAGGCTGAAAAAACTCTATTTTTTCATATTAAAACTCTTTGGCTCATTTATTTTCACCCAGCTTGCACTACTTTCTGGGAAAGAATAGCATGAGACCCTACAGGTGAGTATTAAATGCGCCAATAGCCCTGTAAGTAGATCATTTAAAGAGTAGATACAGATGGGTAAAGGAAACTGCTAGGCAAACAAGTTGGCTGTCTCACATTGCTGATTCACTCTAGCAAAATGCTTGCATCTAGGTTGGTTCCAAGGGAAGACAATATTTTGTTGAGTTACTGCTCCTGTCTCAAAAGAATCACTTTTGAATTACCTGGATCTGATGATTGTAACCACTTAATATAGTGGTTTCATTACAATTGACTCATAATTTCTCAGATTCAATTTATGTACAAAATTTCTTTTGACTAATGGAATTAATTTAATTATAGAATATGTGACGTGTCTATGTTATTCTAAAAGCACTAATCATTTGGAACAAAGATTGATAAAACTCGCATAACATCTCAATAGATGTGTTTTCATTACAGTGTTTACAAAGTAACTAATAAATCACAGAAATTCTTTAAAATTCTTTTCTCAGATTATGCACACTGTAAGTGTTGTAAAGATAATCTTGATTATAAGCTTCTCGTCAGATCCAAAAGGGAACCATTTCTGTGAAAAATCAAACATTCTCAGCTTCTAAGCTGTTATTTGTATCTCAATAGCTTTGACTCCCTTCAATTTTTATAAATGTTATTTTGGTTTGGGGGATATTAGTTATTACTTTATAAGTTTTATGGTTGTAATAGACACACTGGATCCCAACCTAGCCAACTCATGAAGTAGAACAGATGGTAGTAGTTTGTTTAAGCCATTTTTATTGCCTGTTCTAGCCTTGTTTTAAATGTCCTTCACATTATTATTTCCTAATTTCATACTATTATTACTAATAATATGATCTTGGTTTGGGTTTTTCTTTTTTATTCCTTAGGAGATAATTCACCTTGACACATGAGCTAATCACCTTTATTATCAGGAACTGCCAAAGTAATCATTTTTTAAGTCTGAGCCTTTAGGTCTCTCCTTGTACAGTAAATGAAGGTGCAATCATAGCATGAATAAGCAATAGCTATATGTGCTACCCTTAATCTTGTCAGCAGCAGTAGAGAAGCTATGACTGACTGCACTTAGCATGACCTGTACAAGCACACTTAAGATTCTGGCATTCTCCTGTGCTGAGGTCTCTGCTATCATTCTTAAAGATGGTAGCAGAGCACTATAACACTACTGTGAATGCCAATTAAACCAGTGATAACTTGGATTTAGCAAACCACCAAACCTATCTTTTCTGTGTGGACAAATTAATAAGAGGAGAAAAGGCTCTGTATGCATTGTCTTGTTATAAAATGACATTAAAAGGTGAAGCTAGCTCCAAAGTCAGGCAATTATGATGGTAGCTCTTGAAAATGCTCTATTGGAAAATAACTTTCCAATACTTCCATCACTTATGAAGAACAGTAGAGAAGTTAACTTTAATCCCTGAAGTGGCTGAGAAGGAACAAGTATTAGCTCTTACTTGATAGGCATTAATTCAGTGATTTAGTGTGATGGCTTGTGTGTGAGATAAAGAGATTTCATGGTAAAATAATTTTAGAACAAAAATATTCTGGTGCAGAGTGTTAAATCTTTTAGAGATACATTTTAAAACAAAACTTTGTTCTGACCCATCAATATGTTCCTTTGTAAATTACCAGAATTTTTTTTCACTGAGGTAAATATCTCTGTGTAGTGGTTCAATTTTTTGGGAAGTGGCTCAGTATTTTGGTGTTTCTTCTATAGCAGTCAGTAGCTTAACCCTTTCTTTAAAAAAAATAGTGAAATGCCACCTGAACTCTAGCACTGAAGGAGTTCCTTATAAAATTAAAGTGTTCTTCACATTAGAGCAAGAGTATTTTAAATTAAATACTGCAAAGCATCTTATCTTGGGTTCGTCTGGGATAGGGTTTATTTTCACCAGAAGCTGGGAGGTGGCCACAGCCAGGATAGACAAATGATAGAGCCAATGGGATATTCGATACCATATAATGTCATGCCCACTATCTAAGTGTGAGGGCAGGGCCGGGCAAGGTGCAGAGTCTGTCTCTTTGCCACAAGTTTAAGTGATTTGATGGATTTGGTGGGTTTTATATCACTTGCTTTATGTATTGTTCCATTATTGGTTTTGTTATTATTGTTGTTTTCTTCTCCTCTCACTTTCTATTAAATTCTCCTTATCTCACCCATGGAATTTTGCCTTTTTTTTGCTATAGTCCTTCTCACTCAGCTGGGGAGGGCGGGGTTTGGGGGAAGGAGCAGTGAGACAGTGGCCATGTGATTCTCGCAGCTGTGTCTAAACCAGGACACTTGTACAACTCTGTCCCACTGCTTATTGTACCATCCCACCCAATTTCTTTTTCCCCAGAAGCACCTCCCACACTTTTATTTTCACCTTTACTTTCTGTTTCTGGTCAGTTGCCCTCAACATCCCAGGTGTAATGCTGCAGGCTCAGTACATTCTCCATCAAAGTGTTTTCTTCCTCTACATGGCTTTCCTTTCTTCTTCTGCACCTTATTCTCCTATGTGTACACTCAGTCCACAAAGTGATATATACTCTTTGTGAGTTTGTGAGAGAAAAGTAGGAAGTTTGCAATCCTATTGGAATGTTTGACAACCTTCTCTCAACAGCTTTTCTCTCAAACAGATGATTAGACACAATTCAATGTATCTACTTTAATGGTGGCTGTCTGGTAAGAACAATTTCAATTAAAGAAACCTTCTTGTTGCCCTTCACCTGTCTGGCACAATTTCAGATTTTATATGAGACTAAGGCTCCAGTCCATATTGCACTTACTACTATGTCTTTGCAGTATATTTTTATTATTATTATTTCTCTCTTCTTTTTTTTCTTTTTTNTTTTTTTTTTTTTTTTTTTTTTTTGCAGGTGAAGGGAAAGAATTCTGCAGAGATTAATATTCATGTAAAATGGGTGTTATTCCCAAGAGTGTACCCTGTGGAAAAATTCTCCAGCTGAATGCATAAACCATAGGAGGGATGAAACAGCAAATAAAAATAACAAACCAGAGAGGATTATTAACGTAACAGTTTTGCTCTTGTTCTATACATGCATATATAAACTCTAATATGATAATGGCAAAGGTAGACAAAAGCCTGCACTGCAAAATGGTTTAAGGGCAGTTATTTCCATATTTACTTTTAAATAATTGCCACTGTTTGACATAATCATGAGTGTCATCTCATACCAGCATACCATAAGGCCTAACGGAGAGAATGTTCTTAAGAGAGGGAGAATTCAAAGTCCTGAATTTTTAAGTAGTTTTAACAAGAAAACATATACAAAGATTTTTTTTTAAACACAGTCATTTCCTAGTGTTTAGTGTCTTAGACATAGAAAGTATTTATTACAGTGTTGGTTAATATATGGTGGCAGTTCTACTGTTGTCCAGAACTCTTTCCACTAGTTTCATTTTTGGCAGGTATTATTTGTGCTTGATTCTGGCCTAAAGAGTAAATGGGTTTCTTGAAAGTTAGAGCAAAAGTGGAACAGCCATGTTGCCACAGGGATATAGTTCAGCCTGCTTCACCTGGGAACAGAGTTTACTTGAGAAGAATATTCAAGCAAGGTTGTTTGTAGACTTCATCAAAGCATGCCTCGCTCTTGTGATGGAGATAGCAATCCCTTCTCATGTCATTTCCCATTAAATCAATGGCAATGTAGCCTTTCCTTTATTATGAGTGGCACAGATGATAGAAACTGTACTTTTTAATTAGGAGATATCATATATGAAGGCGTAAGTCTGGGCAAGAGTTCTGTTCACATGTTTCATTCATGCCGCTGCCCCTCATTTCCCATTCTGTTTGCACCTACCCTCTAGTATCGAGTTGGCTCTGATTTGAGTCATAAGGGGAGGAGAGGTTCTTTGTGGTGACAGGAATAGAAGTTTAGAGTAAACTAAGTTTTAAGTTTAATTTAAATTTTCCATTAAAGAAAAATGCAAGAACTCAAATTTCATGCTGGATATAATAAAATACCTTGATTTTAGCATCTTAGGAGAAAAACAACGACATGAAGAGGTAGATTTGCAGAGAAAGACGCTTTGTCATTTTTTATGGTAACCCATTGATTAGGGCATGCATCCAGGGTGTAAGACATCTGGACACCATCCCTATTTCACATTAATATTTAATAATTATACAAAAGAAAACAGCATCTTAAAAGAATCTAAGAACCCTGTACACTTTATAGCCTGAAGAAGAGAAGGCTGAGAGGAGACCTTATTGCCCTCTACAGCTACCTGAAAGAAGCTTGTAGTGAGGCTGTTGTTGGCCTCTTCTCCCTAGTAACTAATGACAGGACAAGACGAAATGGCCACAAGTTGCACCAGGGGAAGTTCTGATTAGATATTAGGAAGAATTTCTTTAATGAAAGAGAAGTTAAGCATTTGGAGAGGCTGCCCAGGGATGGGGTGGAGTTACCAGTCCTGGGGTGTTCAAAAAATGTGTAGATGAGGTGCTTCAGGACATGGTCTAGTGGTCATGGAGGTATTGGATAGAAGGTTGAAATCTTGGAGGTCTTTTCCAACCTTATCAGTTCTATGATTCAATGATTTTATGATTCTATTCTATTATCAAACCAGTCCCCGCAGCAGTAAGAGACTGATAGTCAAATATCATCAGCCAGAAGAGTGAGCTGAACCTAGGGCTTCTATATCCTGGCATGTCCTAAATGTCAAATTACTAAGTAAGGAGGGACAACTTTTCAGCTGATACATCCTACCAAAGTTCACCAGCTCCCCAATCCTTCTTCAACCTTCTTTACTGCAAGGTAACAGGTCAGGGAAATCCTTGACGAATGAGACCTACATGTCTGGAAAATAATTAATTAAAAGTCATATAAAGAGGTTTATAACATTACCTCTGCCATTGTTCAGCAGTGCTGAGGAGTTGTTTCAGAGCTATGTGGACATATTATAACAAGAATAAACCAATTGTGATTCAAATTAGCATAGTATGTTTTATGTAAAATGAAATCAGGAAATTGTATTGAGAAACTCTTGGCTAAATTTAAGTTAAATAACTATAAAAAAAAAGAAAATAAAAATAAACATATGCAAAAAAACTAAAGGTAGTATGAATTGAGAAATTGTGGATGATGAGCATTCATCCTTCATTTTTTACTCTTACATAAATATGTATATGTATATATGTCTACTCATATATATTTTATGACATGTATTTATATGTTTTCAGCTGGGTTCATATTCTTTTTCCTGTTAGGTTTGTCACCAAGAGTAAGCACTTCTAGTTTCAAGCACTTCTAGTCTTTTGAGGTCTCAAAAGGCAGGAGATTACATCCAAATTTAGATAAATTTAAGCTTGTTTCCTTTGGGATCATTTGAAAGCATCTCCACCCTTCCACTGACTTTACTGACAAATGAAGTGTCTGCAGTTTAGGAATGTCACTCATATTGAAAGTTCAAAGTTAAGTGTCTGTGTTAAGCAGACTGTTTTCAATACTCTGTTTCTACAAGTTCTGTAGGTAGAGTCTGGAATTTAAAGATATACAAATTCACCTCATAATTACTTTTGACTTTGTGAGCTGGTAGCTGGAGCCAAAACCGTCCACAGATTGCTATCAAAATACCGTTTCAGAGGAGACCATAAATACACATGAAGATGGTGTGAAAATAATCTTCTTTAGGTCAAGCCTTCATCCAAATTACTTGATTTTTAAAAGTTTTCTGAGAAACCCAACATGTAAATTCACTTTTTATGTATATGTCTAAAGTTAAAAGTTAGATATGCAAAACAAAATATATGTTTTGTGTATTTAAATTGTAGGATTGATCTGCAGGTTTTATGGGATTTTACAACAAGGTATTCACAGATTGTCAGCCTCCTCTATCTCTCCAAGAAGCAGACATTTAAAGAAAGCTCAAACAGCAATGTAAGTGAAATTCTTCAGGAAGTACTGCTTTACCTGCAGCAAACCTATATACATGGAGATTTGTTTCCAGTATCCATGGATTGGATAACTGGACTCCAAACATGGACCAAAAGGACATGGACTGGAAAACATCTCAAAAACTGGTAACTTGGAGGACAGGGGTTTACTCTTCAAGAGATATGTTCTTCTGTTGCAGCAAAAGCTCAGGGGAGTGAACCCCTCTCTTCTGCTGGGCGAACCCCTAATTTTTATGAATCTGTAGAGATTTGGACCCTGTAAATACTTGTATTCATGCCTGCTTGATTTTAAGCACAAGCAGAACAGCTGAAATCATACTAGTGACACATCTGGAGTTCAGATTACAGAGTATCTTTGCAGAGCTGGGCACACTTCCTCACTTTGCCTTTTAAGTGAGCCAGTATATAACAGTGGTGTCAAAGAGGAGGACTTGGGGACCTGGCAGCAGCAAAGGCTGCAAGTAACAAAAAGTGCTTTTCTAATTGGCTGCAATAATGTTTAAATTTTCTAATAAATAACATTCACACACATCACAAATAAACCCTAGGCGAATGTTCTGTTAGAGATATTTATTTGGTATACTGAGCAGATTACATTTACAGAGTTATACTGCACGGCAGGGAAATCACTCTACAAGGAGTGTCAGGGCAATGGCCTTATAGCCATCCAGCCCCTTTTATAGTGAAGCACTTAGGCATGTGAGTATTGATTTCAGTGGAGCAGCTCAAGCTTAGTATTATGGATGTGTATTGCTGAAGCGGGTTGTGGAGCAGTGCAGAAACCAAGCAACCTTTAGGAAAATATTTATAGGATCCAGGTGGGGTGTGATAAGCCCAAGTTCAAATGAAAGAGGAAGACTGATTGCTTGCTTCCTATATTACAGGTGTAACTGTCAGAGAGCTTATTTTTTAAATGCGTTAACAATTGCATTCTGTGGAATCATAAATGTGCTCTGTCAAGAGAAATATACTCACAACAATTAATTCATTTTTTAATTAAGAGATTTTATACTATTTGGTACCTTAAGCCATGCAGCTGCTAGTGTTTACTGCATCTCTCTGTATCTGTGTTTGGCCCTCACTTCTGTCAAAATGTTCTCCTCTGAGTATTTCTTTTTTTTTCCTGCTCTGTGCAGGGATGCATGAGGGAACAAGATGAAACCTGACTAATATTGTTTGGTAATACTATTGTTTGCAGTTTATTTGTTCTCTGGTGGATTTTATTATAGCTGCGGAGTTTTTACTCATTAGTTTAATGGTGGTTATTTTGCAGATTTCTTTTATTCTATATTTTTTATTGAAATCTTATTCACAATACCACAGTGATTTGAATACGCTCTTCATGATGCAAAATTTAATTAGATACTAAGTAAGTAAGTGGCCCATTAAAATATTATTCAGATTGTTCAGGGGAATATTTTGGTAAACATTTTCTTTGGAAGTTGACTTTTTGATAGGGGAGAGAGAAAAAGACAAATGAACGTTGCTGTTTATTTTGTCTCTCAGCATGCAAAGGGTGAGATTGTGTGTATCTGAATTACATCTCCATTTGCAGTGGGGGAAAGGACCTTGCCATTAGAGGAATCATAGCATCCATTTATTATGCAGTTCAGGTCTAGATTGGCTGTACTGTGGTCCATCAAAAAGTATTTTAGGAGAAAGATGCTCATAATGTAGCAGGGAGCTCCACTGTTTGAATGATGATGATGATGCACTGCAGTTGCTGAAGCCACATAATACACATTGCTGGAAAACATCCCAAAAAAGATTTGAGCTGGAAATAAAGATATACATTGTGTGTATTTAAGTATGGCTCCATTCACTAACAAGCGAGGCTTTAATTATACATGGCTTTTCACAAACAAGTTAGTTCAGAGAGTGTTCAATTCACAAAGGTCTCTTTCTCTATACTCTGGGCTCTCCATTCTAAGCACTTTTGCAGCTACTGAAACAGCTGCACAATTTTTGATTTGGTCATGGATACTTTTAATGTGCACATAAAACGAAGAAGAGAGGGAGGGAACATCTCTGTGCCAGCCCCAGGCAGAAGACTGAGCCAGCTTGGTATCTGAAGAATATCGAATGGATCTGTGCTGACCTCATGGAGCTGGAAATCAGACCTCCCTAAATCACACACAGAGCTTTGATGGCAAGCAATCTGCCAAGTGGTAGCACAGCCTTCAATGGCGAGAGAGAGGGAAGGAAGGATAGAGGGGACTTGTTAATTAGAGAGGTAAATGGGAGGAGAAAAGGCCAGGTCTTAGAAGGAAAGAACAGCATGTGAATTGAAGGGAATAGAAGAAGTGTCAGAAATACAAGGGAAGACAATTTCTCTCTCAAGACAGTGTACTGAAAACTTTAACCAGTGACCTGTGGTTACAGGCTGTCCCTTATGCCCCAGATAAACTGGTTTAGTAGCACAAGGCTTCCTTCTGCATTAAAGAACTCCCTGGTGAGAAGCATCATCTTTTCTCTGCTGAAGTGTGGCCATAGGAAAATGTAATCAACATTTTAGTCATGGTGTTCATGCAAACACAGAGCATGGAAAAATTTCTGTCTAGGAAGCATGTTTAAAACAATGCTGCAGATATAGGAAAACTTGAAGTAGGAGGCAGAGCTCCAGACTGGGAGACCTCTGCCAGGAATTATTTTTCTTTGATGCTGGAAGATCAGCAACCCTGTTGCGAGAGAAATTTGTCTGGGAGTTGAACTAGAATAAAAGACAGGGTCCTGGGGGGATATGGAGGAAGTGAGCCTGTCAGTATTGCTAATAGGATTTTTTTCTATATTTAGGGACATTCTACTGGTTCTAAAAGGAAGTCAAACACAAGTAACATTCATGGTGCTCTGGATAGGAAAGGTAGCCATGTCCATGAAAGACAAAATGGTCTCAAGATACCTTATAGCCAAGATTTACTTCTCAAAGAACTAAACTATTGGTTTTCTGGAAATTCCAAAAACCTGGTACATTTTCCATGAGCAGAGTATATGATACTTCACTTGTTATCAATTTACATCTTCAGGCTCACTTCCCATGTGAATTGTCTCTAGTGTCACTGCTTCCATTGCAGCCTTTCTCTCCTCTGGGACAGGAATAAGAACTCCTACCTATTTTTATAACTTATTAGTTCTACAACATTTGTAAAAAAAAAATGGAGTAAAAATTGAGTAACATTTGAAATCATTATGGTAAGGATGACAGATACATATGCATTCATGCATGACAATGTATACATACATAGATGATCACAGAACACTATCATGTGAGTTTTTGTGTCCTTGGGAAACCAGATAAAGGATAGCATTTCAGGCTGGAGAAAATAATTGTGTTTGTCTTTCGCTGATCTGAGAGGTTGAGAGTTTGCGTACTTTTAAGAGTATCAATAAAATTGCAATAAGTCAAGAATTTTGGAAAATAATTAGATCCTCTAATATTTTTTGGCTTTTTTTGGGTCCCAAATTATTTGCTAGACTGTCTTGGTATCTTCAACTTTGTGGTTTTTAGCACATTCCAAAACTTTTGTGAAAAAAATTACATCTAAATCTGAAAAAAACACTCCCCAAACCCTTCACCAAAAAAAAGAATGTAAAAATCCTCAACTATAGAGGCAGGTTTCTAAATAGTTTCTCTTCTCTCATGCCATGCTGGTAGCATCTGGAGTCTCTGAGGGATCAGGATATCTTCCTGACATAGAAATTTCATACAAGAGCATGCTGCAGGATTCCTGTGTCCTCTTAGATAGACAAAAGAAGCATAATTTCTGGGAAAACTATCTTCTCTGTTTCCCTTCCTTAACCTCCCCAAGTGAATGTGGAGAAAGGCATAGCATCTGTGGGAATTTGTGCCCAATACCTGTGGGAGTCACTGAAAGTGTTAAGGAGATGGCAGAATCACAGAATTTCCTAGAGTGGAAAATACCTTTAAGATCGTTCAGTCCAATCATTAACCTAACACTTGACAATCCTGGAAATCATTCTTTTTGTGAGAACCAGATCAGACAGGGAAGNAGTTTGCGTACTTTTAAGAGTATCAATAAAATTGCAATAAGTCAAGAATTTTGGAAAATAATTAGATCCTCTAATATTTTTTGGCTTTTTTTGGGTCCCAAATTATTTGCTAGACTGTCTTGGTATCTTCAACTTTGTGGTTTTTAGCACATTCCAAAACTTTTGTGAAAAAAATTACATCTAAATCTGAAAAAAACACTCCCCAAACCCTTCACCAAAAAAAAGAATGTAAAAATCCTCAACTATAGAGGCAGGTTTCTAAATAGTTTCTCTTCTCTCATGCCATGCTGGTAGCATCTGGAGTCTCTGAGGGATCAGGATATCTTCCTGACATAGAAATTTCATACAAGAGCATGCTGCAGGATTCCTGTGTCCTCTTAGATAGACAAAAGAAGCATAATTTCTGGGAAAACTATCTTCTCTGTTTCCCTTCCTTAACCTCCCCAAGTGAATGTGGAGAAAGGCATAGCATCTGTGGGAATTTGTGCCCAATACCTGTGGGAGTCACTGAAAGTGTTAAGGAGATGGCAGAATCACAGAATTTCCTAGAGTGGAAAATACCTTTAAGATCGTTCAGTCCAATCATTAACCTAACACTTGACAATCCTGGAAATCATTCTTTTTGTGAGAACCAGATCAGACAGGGAAGGACAAAAAGGCATTACAGGAGATGAGGGTGGAAGAGGGTGGCTATTAAGACCCTGTTGTTACCCATCTGAGGTTCCCTTCCTGTCTCCTCTATCCAAATGTGTTCAGCCAACTAGCACTTTAGCTTGCAAACAGAGAGCAGCAGTTTTCTCCTGTGTGTACTGTTTCAGGTTTCATCAATGCTTGAGTAGTGTTGCTTCTAAATGTTTATATTTTATTCAGAAAGCTTAATTGAGAGGTTTTTCCTATCCTACTGAAGCTATAGATAGGAAAAGATAAAAACTGCTAGCAAATTACAACTGATGAGTAATTTTAAAAGCACAAGTCTTTAGAGGACCAGCAGTTGAGAACTATGGTGAATGGCCAGTGAAGTCATGTTCTTATTGAGCTCAATATGACAACAGTGTCAGAGACAAGGGGTCCCTGGCCTCATGTCACTTTCTATCAGGTTTAAGAAGGTAATATCACTATTTTTAAGTTTTTAAGAGTAATGGAGTAATTAACAACACTAGAGAAAGTGCTTATTGTCATGTGAGTGTTTTGGGCAAGTCTGCTTCAACATGGGCCTTTGTGAAGCACGTGTGATGCTGGCAGGTGATGCCTGAGATGCTTGCTTATGCTTCATCAATGGCTCAGACACAACTGTTAGTTATCACTTCCTTTCTTCTTCATTTTTCTTCCCTCTTCCTCACTGCCTGGCAAAACTTCTCATTGAAGTTATTGTATNTTGACAGCAGGCTGAACATGAGCCAGCAGTGTGCCCACGTGGCCTTCTTGGCCAACAGCATCCTGGCCTGTATCAGGAATAATAAAGTCAGCAGGAACAGAGAGGTGATCATTCCTCTGTACTTGGCTTTGGTGAGACCACACCTCAAACATTGTGTCCAGTTTTGGGCCTCTCTCTGCAAGAAGGATGTTGAGGTGCTGGAGAGGGTACAGAGGTGGTATACTAAGCTAGTAAAGGGTTTGGAGCATGTGTCTTATGAGGAAAGGCTGAAGGATCTGGGGCTGTTTAGCCTTGAGAAAAGAAGGCTGAGGGGAGACCTTATTCCTCTATACAACTACTTGAAGGGAAGTTGGAGTGAGGCAGGAGTTGGTCTGTTCTCCCTAGTGACAAGCAACAGAACAGGAGGAAATGGCCCAAAGTTGAACCAGAGGAGGTTCAGGCTGAACATTAGGAAGAATTTCTTTACTGGGAGAGTTGTCAGGCATTGGAATAGCCTGCCCAAGAAGGTGATGGAGTCACCATCTTTGGAGGTGTTTAAGAGCTGAGTAGATGATGTGCTTAGGGATAGGGTTTAGTGGGTTTTGATAGGACTAGGAATAAGGTTGGACTTGATCTTGAAGGTCTCATCCATTTAGAACGATTCTATGATTCTATCCACTGTATTCTGGTATCTAGTGCTGCAGATAAGTGTTACTCTGCCAAACTTGCTTGCTACAGTGAAATACACAACAAAAGTTATGTAGTTCTTCCTTTGAGCTATGGCTCAAGCCTAAGAGGTTTCAAGAAAGAAGGTAGAGATAGGATCATATGAGAAACTACAGAGAAGTCACAGGTGTTTCAGTCACAACCGGGCCCCTACAGCTGGGGAAAATAAATAAATAAATGGAAATTCCTAGTATGCCATTCTGCTTGTACCTATCAGTATACACTTTATCATCAAAACGTTGGATGGGTACCAAAGAAATTTGTTTTCATAAGAGTCAAGAAGAGGTGTTTTTTAAGACAAGATTAGCACAAGATTCTTCTGCAGAATTAAGTGCTACACAAACTAGTCAGGTCCCTGCTGAGTCTAACTGGATCATCTTAACTGAGAAACTTGGGATCTTATCATAAAATACACTCTCAGTAAGACATTATAGTTACTTCCAAGAAGTAGTTTCAATGCTTCTGTTCTTTCATTTTTCTGTTAATTCCTCTTCCAGAATATATTGTAAGAGATCAAGCTACTGCAGGAACATTGAAACCAATGGGTTGATCTGGATACTAATCACAAACACAGGTCTTTGTATTTAAACTTATACTGAGTTATAGGAAAGGTCTTAAAGGGAAAAGAAAGAAGCATGAATCTGTTTGCAAAGTTGCTATACTACATAGCCATTTTCTTCTAACTACTTTTGATCTCAAATGGTGGAGACATGGGAAACTTTTTCTTAAATCAATAGGTCGGTAGTTTTCTGTGGAGTTGGGGAAAGTTGTGATGTTGGCATGCAACCATTTTAGGTTATGGGCAAGGTGAATGGGCTTTGAAAGCTTTTACTGGTGGTGCTGTCTGTATAAATACTTTAACATACTGCCACTTAGTGATAGGAATGCAGTACAGCAAGAGAAGCTGCAATTCCATGAAGGAGTAGACATCTGTGTTGGGCAAAGTGGAGGGGGGTGGGCTTGGTTTGGTTTCGACTGGATTTGGTTTGGTTTTTACACAAATAGTTTGGCGATAATCTTTTGTTTTCAGTCATCGGAGGTTATATAAGGCTATTATTGGTGGAAGTCGACGTGACTCTTACTCATAGCCTTTTACTTGTGTATATACGCATTCACTTCTTTGTTTCAGAAGTATCTCTTTCATGCCTTGCCTGCAGCCCCCCCTTGTATTTAAAATTGATTTTGGACCTTACGTGCAGTTTGTCTAAATCTTACTGAATCCAGTGAAAGTTAGTTTCAGAAATAGGGCAGAAGAATTGAGCTCCTAAACTTTGTCTTGACTGTGTCTTGACTCCCAAGATGCATACTCTGGATTTTTCCCTGTATGAGTGTTCCAAAAGCATAAATATCCCTTGTAGGAGGTTCAGCAACTAGTATAAGATTTTCTGTTTGTTCTTATTGCCCTAAGAATTAGATGACTCAGTTTAGTC
>VWZY01004827.1:212005-243149 GCA_013399075.1 Chloroceryle aenea | reverse complement strand
TGGGCAGCCCTAAGGTGCTCAGGCAATTGGACCAGATGGTTGTTGTAGGTCCCTTCCAAAGGAAATAGTCCTTTCTAGCTCACAAACTGCTGAAGTGCCCTGGACTCCTCTGCCTCTGAGCACCCGTGGAAACCATCGCTGGCTGCTTATAATGCAGAAAGTTGCAGGCAGCTGAAAATCAAGACATGAGAGTGATTGGTGTCTGCCCTTCTTCAGACTCAGCCTCATTTTCACTCTGTGGCTGCCGAGACAGTGATGTTATAGTTCCTAACGTGACCCAGCTGTCTACTGAAAGGCTTCTTCAGTGGTGGCAGTGGCAGCTCTGTCCTAGCAGTGGAGCTGTGCTCTACCTGAGCTATGATGCTGCTCTTTCTCCTGAAGACAAGACTTTAAAAATCCCTTTTTTTTTAGTTTCTCCTGACCAACTCCCATCAACGTGTGGATCAAAGGTGCTGCAGTGGTCAGTCAGGCCTTGGAGCACACTGGAGATCTTCTACATGTGGTTTTCACCATGTGCTGCCCACTGGACTTCATCTGATAGTAAACTTGGCAGGGGTGCCAGACTGTACAGAACTTGATTTGGGAGGAAAATCTCCTTTTCCAAATGGGGTCCATCCCCACTGCCACACAGCAGTGTTCCCCGTGGGTCCTTCTGTGGGTTTCTATTGCATGGGATGAACACAGGGTTTGTGTCAAGTCTCCAAAGCCTTTACTCACTCTACACGTCTGCTCCGAGCTTGATCGGGGTTCCCCAGCATAAACACGACGGTTACACTGAGTAGCAAGGTGGGGTGGGGTCTGCTGGGGCAGATTTGACAAAAGATGTAAACTGATGCAGGAGGGAGGTGCAAGTGCCTGTGCTCCTCTTGCCGAGCAGGGGCTTCTCCAGAAGATTCCACTAGATGGTGGAATTGAACAGGAAAAGCTTTTCTGAAGTAACAAAGGGACGCGGTGTCACGCGTGGGGACCTCAGAGCTGCTCTCTGGAGGACCACATGCTCCTCGGGGCTTAGACGGCACTTGGCAGGGCCCTTCTGGGTCAGTCTCTGCGGTGCCATCTCAAACTAGCTGCAGTTTGTCCCACTAGGACGGGAGAATCGGGAGCCTTCCTGGTAGGACTTGATTCTTTCAGACAGGGTTTCTTCACCCTCAGGCCTTTTCCTATCTACTTCTTTTCCTCAGTGAAGGAGGAGAGTCTCTCTCCTAGGAAGCAAGGAGTTAACCCTTTGAGGTGCTGCAGAGCTCATCCATGCGAGGGCTGACACCAGGATGCTATCAGAGGGCTGTGACCTAGCAAGAAGGTAGCAGTGAGCAGGGCTAGAGAAGAACAGGAGCACACCACCAGAAAGGGGGTAAGGAGGAAGAAAAAGGTTTGCAAATGCAGAAGGCATCGTGTGCTGGGGATTAAAGCTCTCAGCTCTGTATGACAAAGGCTGTGCTGTCCCTGGAGACAGCACTGGAGTAAGACCATCTCTCCCACTCCTGGGGTGTTGGTCAGAGTTCTGTTTCTGCTGTGTAAGGTGGAGTCAAGGAGTCTGATGCTTTGAGGACAGGCTTTGATATCTACAGTGAAACAGGCATTAGAGCTCTGTGTTTGCATCACCAACTGACGAGGCTGTGTCCTCCCCAGCTGGAGTCACAAAGAGATGAGCTCCACTCGTGTCACTGGCCAACCAGGGGGCCTGAACCTGCGCTGCTTTCCCTCCTTGGGACTGGAGCTGCCTCCCCTGCATAAAGCAAACTGGGATCTGCCAAAGCCAGCTGCTGTTCGAGGGGTGACAGATGCTGACTGTGCTGCTGGTCACTGTTTGGCCAGCCTGCTGAGGGTGCAGCCTGCAAGCTCTGTGTTTGCAGCAAGACTTACTCAAATTTAATGCACAGAGAAGCTGCAGACCCATAACAAGACATTTTCCTTTGAAAAACACGAAGTTTCCTTCTCATGTTCTTTCTGAGGAGAGAAACCAGACGGACCATCTGAAGCCTGAGGGGTGTACTCAGCTCCCCCAGCATTCTGGAGTTCCAGCTCACGCACTCTGGAGAGGCAAGACCAGCTGCCACACAGGCTGTTACAGAGGTGTGCAAGGACAAGAGGCAAGATTATCAAGAGCTTCTTCTCTACCTGCATGACTGAGCAAAATTTAATTACGTCTGCTCCCAGGAGAGCTGCCTTGTCCTTGTACATGAACCATGCAACTTAGACTTCCCAACCATCTGCATTCTGCTCGTCCTCTAGCTTGGAAAGTTGCCTCTAGTAGTGGCCAGGGGAAGCTGGGATGAGGACTTTGCAGTGAGTTGTTAAGAAAAGTAATGGTATAGGGAAAAGGGACCTGCTCCCCCCTTCAGCGTGCTGCTTGGGTTTTGCCCTGAACCATCTGCCCTTGTCATATTTCCATACAGTCATTTATGTCTGCCTCTTAAAGGTTGTAACCTTGACTGGCTGGGGGATTTCTCTGGTGCCTCTTAAGCATCCAACGTTTCATGCACTGGCTACTGGTTTTGTATTTTCAAGACTTAAATTCTCTCCGCTGTCAGGTAACACTTTCTCTTCTTACTGACCAAGGAGACTCATTGTGCCCTTTCCTCTTCGTAGCAACAGGTAGAAAAAAAAATGTAAAATTATCTCACAGAGCTGCTTATCAGACATGGTGATGGACCCATAAGTTTTGAAGAAGAGGCTTGGTACAGGGAGATGAAGCACAGAACACCAGGGACCTTTCAGGGTCATCTCATCCACCCCCCTGCAGGGAGCAGGGCCATCTGCAGCCAGAGCAGGGTGCTCAGAGCCCCGGCCACCTCCCCTGCAATGGGGACAGGGATGGGGCAGCCACCACCTCTCTGGACAGCCTGGGCCAGGCTCTCCCCACCCTCAGCACCAAAAATCTCTCCCTTCTCCCCGGTCTAAATCTCACTCTTTTTGTTTAAAAGCATCACCCCTTGTTATCACACCAGGCCCTGTCCCCATTGTTCTCACAGGCCCCTTGAAGTCCTGAAAGGCCACAATAAGGTCTCCAGACTGTGGCACTCAGCACCACATCCAATCTTTCCTTAAACACCTCCAGGGATGGCGACTCCACCACCTCCCCGGGCAGTCCACGACAGGGTTAGGTGAAAGATCTGCAGGAACATTTATGGAGGTGACTTCACCCTGGGACACCAGGGTGTGCTGGCAGGTTCCACAGGCAAACACCAGCCACCCCTGGAGCTTGTGCATCAGTCGTGCATACGATGAAGTACAGAAAGCTCATCTCTGCAGGCAGAAGTGCTGTGATGGGACCTTCTGCATGGGGACAAGGAGGTCATTGCCAGCCACAGAACAGGGGGCTCAGTGCTCTGCAGGATAATGCAATTGCTCAGAGAAGGGTTGGACTTAGAAAACCTGCAGCATGACCTCTGCGGAGCAGGGCAGGAACATTCAGCGAAGCAGCAAGGTGCCAAGAGGCAAACCAGGTTTTGTTCTCATTATTTGCAATGCACGACACATAAACAGCCTGAGCAGGGTTTATTTTAACATCTGCTGCTTGTGCCAAGGCCCAGGGGAGGGTGTGAGGCACTGTGCAAGCACACGCTGAGGTCACCTCTCTCCCAAACAGCTCATATCTTCAAAGGAAAAGTCAGAGAAAAAGCTGTGATTTTCTGTCACATTCTTCCTTGTCCCCCAGTGGCTTTTTGGCTGCCATTGTGTCTAAGCCTTGGTCCCAGAGGGAGGTTTTCAGGTGCACGCCTGTGTGTTTGCATGCAGGGTATTTGGTAGCACGTGACAAAGTCAAGGCCAGAAGCTGAGCCTCTCCTCACCCTGGATCTGTGTGCCAGGACTAGGCTGCCACACACAAAAGCCATCACTGCTGTTCAGTTCAGTAGGACCAGTCCACGGGAGACTCGTGTGTCACAGGGAGCCCCTGGGAGGAAGCACCAGGATCCCAGAGGGGGTTTGGGGATGTGCAGTTGCACTCGTCCCTAACTGAGGAGCCTTCTGTGGATGTGCCAAAGCCTGGAGCTGTATTTAAATACTGGCTGCCCACCACATCACTGGGGGTGTCCCAACAGCTCGCTGATCACAGAATCACCCCATCGGGGGCTCATTTAAAGCTCCCTTAACATCATCATTATTTCTGTACCTGTCTTGGAGTTTATCCTGACAACATTTGCATGCTAAGGATTTAGCTGTCTGCTTTCACCTCAACATCTGCCTGGTAGCAAAGGGGATTTCTGGGTTACTGGACAACACTGAGCCTTCCCAATCCTCTGGGAGTGGTCTCACCTCAGGATGGGGTTCAGCTCTACCCAAGGTGTAAGAGAGATGCTTTTACCCAACAGTGCAGGGGAAAGTTTAGAGCTGCAAACAAGTGCTGAGGTGAATGAAATACGTTGTGCACCTCAGCACAGTTAGGGACTAGCAACAGCCAGGCAGATCTGGGAGAAAGTTGGGTTCTCCCACAAGTTTGTAGATGCCTCTTTGAAGATGACCTAGGGATGAAGGCACTCGGTGTTTTGCTGAAAGCTGCACAAGATTTCTGGCAGGTTTAGGGGTGAACTCAGATCTGTGTGTTTCACTTCACAACATAAATCTGACAAGATCACTCACTTGTGCAGGGAACAGATGACACAGACTCTCACCCACGTGTCACTTTCCCTTAGGTTCTTTTGCCTGTAAAGAAGGGCAATCTCCTCCTCGCATCTCTGGAGCAGAGCACGTGTGATGGGCAGCAGGACAGCGTCCACTACTCAGTGTGCCTGAGCCACGGGGAGCTGACCTTGGCTAGAGGACAGCAAAGCACAGCTCAGCACCTGCAGAAGGAGCTGCACCAACTAAGTGCAAAGCAAACAGAGGAACTGGTGTGAGAGGCCACCAGCGTGAGCAGAGGGTGTGAAAAATCAGACGAGCAAATGAACAGATAGAAGTTTTCAGGCCAGCATGGCTGGCTGAGAAAGACCAGGTCCCACGGTGACACTCTTGGGAGTGAGTCTCTTCCTGGCTAGCTGGGTGAGGAGAGCAGAGATGTAAAGACTCCAGGAAGAGAATGAAGGAAATTCAGGTTAGCTCTGCCTTGGAGGGGTTCTCAGATGAATTCTGTAGAGGTGAAGTTGAGCTAGCAAGCAAACCTCACAGAGGCAGCTGAGCTCATGTTCTGCTCAAATCATCTGCAGGTCTCTCTCTGGAGAAATGGCAGCTCCATGGGCACATCCATGGGGTAAGAATCAGGGAGGGTAGCTTTGGTCAGTACCCAAAGTCAAGGAGAACCAACAGAAGGCTTTGCCTCTAACAACCAACTCTCAGGTAAGAGGAACAGACTGTCAGGAGAACTGGCATGGTTGTTTCAGGAGCTGGATGGGCTTCGAGCCAACAGATAGAACAACTTAATAAAATCCTGAGTCCCTGCAAAGCCCTTGGCTGTGTGAATAGCAGGTGTAGTACAATACAAACCATGACCTAGCAGAAGCCCTCATGAAGAGCTTGTCACCATCAGTGACATCCTTGTATCCTCCCTGAATGGTGATAGCAGCTCCACAGTGAAGTCCTTTAAGGGACATCTCCCAGTCTGAAATGTCTTTCACCCCCTTACACCAATTTATTTTTGACTCCTACACTTTGAACCTTACTCTGCAGGTGGCCTCTTCCTCCTTCTCTGCCATTTACTTCCTAATTTTGAAAAAGCAAAGTTTTTGAAGGATTTCAATTCCTTTCTGAATGCATACATGCTAGCTTGGTTGGTAATGAGTGTACTACACCAAGTGTGGCACCTCTCAGATGGCCTGCATGGAAAAGGACAAATCCCTTAATGTTCACACAGCCTTAAAGGCAGCAACCCCCCCTGGGAGTACTCTTGAAAATCCAATGTGATTGGATTATTCATCTTTATGAAATGTGTGAGAAATACAATAAGTTTCACTTAATTCAATTGCAGGATAATTTGAACTTCTATTTAATTCAATCAAAACTCCTGAAATAAACCCATTTGCATTCTTGAAAGAAAGAAAAAAAACCCAACCACCAAACCCCACCACATTTGCACTCTATTTCTGCCGGGCTGCTGTAGCTGGAATGGATTTGTCATTTAAATGACACTTCACAGCTAATTTTTATACAGTTTTTGCTTAACTGGCAACAAGGAAATATTCACACACTTATGCTGCTAATTTCTGTCTAAAGTTATAACCTTTCCCTGCATAAAGTGAGTCATTACAGAAGAAACCTTCGAGTGCAGTCAAAGGCTGTCGGTGCGCTTCCCCGCTGAGCTGCCGTCAGGCTGATGCTGCCAGCTCGTTTTGTTCAACATCCCTGCAAACTCCACTCCACGCCTGCAGATGAGACAGCCTGTTAAGCACGAGCAGGTTATAAGCTCGAATCCTTGCTGAGAAGACACCAACGTTATGAAAGACACCAAAGAACAAGGAGCTCAAAGGGACCGGGGGTGTGAAGAGACGGGCAACGCCTGCACGCTGAGCTCCCCGCACCTTGGCACCGATTCCACCAGGACACCTCTGATGTACCGGCTGAGGATGGAGGGGGTAACAAGCTTTATTGGGTTTAGTCAGGAGGAGTAGAAAGTGGGTCAGGACAGAGGAAGGCTCTGCCCCAGAACGCCGGGGTTGTTTTCAGATGGATGGAGCACCATCGATGGCCGTGTCGCGGGAGGAGGAACAGCGAGGGGTCCTGCAAAGGGCCCCAGCAGGCAGCGGGAGCACGGGGAGAGTAACCTCAGCAATATTCACCCCACGGTGGAACAGTTGGCACTTTCATTTGATCTCTCCCGCTTGATCTCTCTAGCTGAGCAGGGTCTTAAGAGTCCAGCAGTGAGAAGGAGATGTGCCACAATAGCAGAGGAGGGAGCAGGCTTTTGTCCTGCCACCACCCCGGGGCTGCAGCCCTGCTGTGTTTGCAGAGGGGCAGTCTGGATGGGCCAGAGGAATTTTAATCCTGAATGATTTCCACATTCCTTCCAGCCTGGCAAAAGATTCTGCTGAGGCATCAACTGCCTTGTCCAGCTCAGCCTGTCCTACATCTGATAAGTTAATTGAGGATTTAATTGAGGAATTAATTGAGGCATTCTGCTGGTTACCACAACATAATCAGTCAGCTTCCCAGAGTCAGAGCTTTCTAGGCCGTTTGGACTCAGTCCTGTAAACAGCTAAATACCATTGACCTCCTCCGAAATCCCTGGAGTGGTAGCTGCTGGAAACTTCTGAGACCAGTATCCTCTGGTTTTCCCTCCCAGTGGTCGCCTAACGGCTGGGCTGGGCTGGGCTGCCTGAAGCTCAAGGGAGAAAGTTCACTTTGGAAGCAGAACTGCTGAAAAGTCTTTTTTCCCTTTGTGTACCAGTTCTGCAGCTGCAGCTGATGGTGCTGTTTATTAGCTCTGATTCTGGTGTTTGTCTCAGCATCCCAGGAAGATGTTCAGCCTTTGTTCTAAAAATGCTACAATGCCCAGAGAGGTTTGTAGCATCACTCGGCGCGGTTGTGCACGTTGTAGCTGTAATAGGTACTGCAGCTGCAAGGTAGTAGCAGCACTTTGATTAAATTTCAGTTCCTGGACATGTAAACCAACACGTAAAACTGAAACTGGAAGGGATTACCTCTAAAGTTTAGGAGCTCATTCTGCTCTTCAGTGGGATAACCACGGGACAAGGGGGCAGAAGCAGGTCTGCACTTTCTTCCCTTTATTAGACTTCTGTAGCTAGCTGCAGAGTTTTGTTCATAGTGGGTCTTAAATCTTTGGTTTCCTTTTCTTTCCTCATCCCTAAATTATGAGTAGTGCTCTCCAGGGAGCTTGAAACAAAGAGCAAGGACTTGGAACTTGCCAGGTCTCTGCCATAACTCTCTTGCTTTGGATGAAGATTTCTACCAGCTGACACCATGGCTGTTTTGTTAACAGTACAGGCAGGGTGCCCAAGTTTTCTAGTGCAAAAACTGGCAAGACCATACACCAAGGAAGTCTTTTTCTGCAACTAAACCCATCAATATCAACAAAGTTATTGTGTCAGCTTTCCAGCAGGAGTTACCTTCTGAAAACAAGCATGAGATCAGTCATCCCAGACACAGCATGACAGGAGATACCATTGTGCCTGATCTCAGAACAGAGCTGGGGTTATAATCTCAGATTATCCATAGCAAAGATGTCATCGAATCATTAAGGTTGGAAAAGACTTGTAAGAAGCCCAACTGTCAACCCAACACTACCATGACCACTAAACCATGTCCCAAAGTGACCGTTGTCCCACCACAACAACCTACACCCGGCTCTGGATTGTCATTCTCTTCCAGGTTTATGTTGTTGGTGTCAAGAGAGCCAAGATATGTGCAAATGGGACCAGACAGATCTGCTCTGTCAGGTTTCAAGGCTCAAAAATAGCTATGAACCTATTCAAAGACAGAAACTGGAACCTCACTATTTCACACTGTAATGAGCTGTTTTTGTTGTCTATAATGTGATTGATAGGTGCACAATACTGGGTGGTAGGCTGATAAATCCTGATTTCCAAGAGAGATTTTAAAGACAGTTGGAAAGAAAAAGTGTTTGTGTAGTTTTCAATGTTTGCCCATTCTTATATCTTTAGAAAACAAATAACACTCCTGACATGGAATTCTTAAATTAAAGAACTGGTGCTGGTGAGGGAATCCCTGCAGAGCTGTCTTTCCATGCAGAGCTGACAAAAAATGCCTTCACTCTGCAGGAAATACCAAGTACCAATAAATTCCTGGGAGGATCAGCCCCAAGCAGAGGCAGGGCTCTAGGCTGCTGTTCACTGTGCAGACCTGGACACAAGGGTCCAGCCAGCCCAGAGGCCAAAACACCTCAATCTGTCCTGTTTTGATAGATGACCCTGTGTCAACCCTTCTGTGTCTTTCCCAGAGGCAAAGTGGGATTTTTTTAAGCAGCACCTTTGCAGAAGGCCTCGAGATCCATGGGTGAAAGGCTGTGCCAGGTGCATGACTGTTAACACAGGCTGCTGCTGCAGGGATGTTACACGTGGGCTCCACCTGAGTCATCTAGCGTGGGGTACAGTCCCTCCAGGAGGAGCAGAGGGGAAAGCCAAGGGAATGTGTCAACAAAAACAGTGCCCTTGGGAGATGGTATCAGGAGGCCTCTAGTTCAACCTTCTGCTCAGAGCATAGTCAGCTACAAGGTGAAGAAAATGTCCACGGGTGCCCATGTGTGGCAGAGTGTGGACAGCCAAGGAAGAGACCAGTAATCCCAGTGACGTGCCCAGCCAACAGTGAGCAAGTCGGGGTTTATGGTGCCTCTGAAATGCACAGGAGCTCTCCGCCTGTGGTCCACGACTGAGCAGATGCTTCGTTACACCCGTGGAGTTGTGCTGGATCTAACCAAAGTTCATCTTAACCTCTCTCCCATGGCTAAGAACAGAAAACGACCAGGTAAGTGTGCAAACACACGCAGCCTCAGAATGCTCCAACCTCCCACAGTTCATAGTTAAGAAGGTGTTAAGACTAAATAAAGTACTAGCTTTTTCTGGTAGCTATGACTTTAGCACTGCTTCAGTTGAGAAGTTAAACTGGGCGGATTATTTCCTCTGAAAGGAAGTGAAACAAGCGGTGGCACGCCACAGAATCCAGGCATCCACCGTGCACGCTCCAGCCGTGGTACAAGTTTCACAATCCTACTACACAAAACAGCAGAGAAGCCAAGCCTGAGCCACACCTGAAACAGTGAGGTACACAGAGTCCACCACACAGAGATGGATGCTCAGCAACTTCAGCTGGATACCTCCTGATGTTTTTCTTGTTGCCCCTTGTATAATCATCAGACACCAGTGAAAAGATTTCTGCTCTGTTGGATTTGCAGCTGCAATTCAAGTATCTCCAGGCTGCTCAGATTGTCCCTTATCCTCTCTGCTGGGCTGATGCAGCTCAGCAAAGGGACCGTCTTCTTCTTGGCTGTGTGTCCCAGACCCTTGGTCTTCCTCTACTGGCCCCTCTCTAGTTTCCCTCTCGACATGGGAGTCCAACACCAGCTGCAGTGTTTCAGGTGTGGCCTTAGCAGTGCTGAGGCCGGGGGATGGTTACTGGGCTCCATCTGATGTGCTGCCATGTTCCCCCCAAGGCAGCCCAGTGGTTCCCTTATCTGCAATGAGAGGGTGCTCCTAAGGGGTCACACTGAACCTCATGCCACCGTAACACCCGGATCCTTCCCAGCCCAGCTGCCACGCAGCCAGCTGGGTCCAGACTGGACCCCACCATGGGATTATTCTGCCCCATGTGTAGCACTTTTGAACCCCTGCTTAATGATCTCATGAGGTTTCAGTTGACTCACTCCAAGATCCAGTTTGCAAGGTCCCTGTGGTTTGATGTCATCTCATTTGTCACAACGGCCATTCCCCCTCCTTCTGTATCCTGCATTTGTTGAGAGCAAGCTCTCTGTCTTTGTCCAAATACTGAATGTGAACTCAAATAAAACACTGGGGGGACACATTATTGCCCACCAGACAGCTGCCAGTCTATTGCTGATGACTGTTAGGTCCAATGGTCTGGCCACCTTTCAACCACCTACATGTAGGATTGCCCAGCCCCTGCTGTCCTAGAAGGCAATGAGGCTGCCTGAGCTTGACTTCTCCTTGGTAAACCCATTCTGAGTCTGGCTGCTTCCTCAACCTTCACAGGTCTGGATAAGGACTCCAAGATGCTATATTCCATGACCTACCTAGGCACTGACATGAGACTGACTGGCCCATCGTTCCCAGTCCTCTTCTTGACCCAGCTGATGAAATCCCACGTGAACTGTCCATATCCCTGCCTAACTCTCTCTCCCTAGCTCTTTTTTCTGGCTTCAAACGATACAGTGATGTCACTCTGATGAGTGCAGAGCATGGCCCCAAGTTTGCAAAGCTCTTCTGGGTTGGAGGTGCTTTTCAGACTAATGGTCCTGTCGTTCTTGTCTCTCTTTCTCTTCAGCTGAGCAGCTGCTTCAGCTGTTCTTGTTCCAAATTGCAGCATGATGTTAATTTTCTAAGATCTGCCTGTCGAGGAGGATTTCAATGCAGTTGGCAAAAGACAATGCACTGAAACAGCTACAGCTGAGACAAGGACGGAAATTAACATTTGTAAAGGGAGAGAGGGACAAAAGAAATGTTGGTGACAAGAAAGAAAGTGAAACAAAGAAGAAATCATTGTCATTATCTGACTACAAAGAGGAAGGAAGCTGTTGGAGAGATGAAGACTCCTGCCATGCCAGCCTGCTGCCTGAGAAGCAGGGGAAGCTGTTTGTCCACATCCCTCTAGGAGCAGAGCATGGCTGTGAGTGTAGAGGGCTGAGTCGCTCCACACCCCCCCCAGCAGTCCTGGAGAAGTGATTTCTTAAGTGGTCCCTTCCCATGGTATTCACCATCAGAGTTGGGCAAACCCATTTGTTAGGCAGGTTCTTTTAAAACGTTCCCCCAGGGAGAGGGAAGAGTCCCCAAAACTCCAAGTTGGGTTGCAAGCTCCTGACTGATCCTTAATTTCACTCCTTGCTGGGAGGCAGGGAGTTAGTCAGGAGCAGTCCTAACCCAATGGCTGGGAGAAGGTTACTCCTCCCTGGCAGTGCTCTCTAGTGAAAATAAACATTCCTCCTCCTTTTCTTTCCAGGAGCTGTCAGAGGGGACTGTGGTGGCAGCTGATGTCCCTACAGTCCTATCGATGGCAGCCAGCCAGGATGGCACACACAGGAGGCACTCAACACCCTGCCATGACAAATGCTCTCTTACAGGTTGGCACTCACAGCCCTGTGGTGCCCGAACAGTCCACTTGGGCAAGTTCTAGCAAAAGTGCAGGTACCAAGCATGTGAGTGTCTCTAGGTGCAGTCATCAGCTTGAGAGACTCCTGACCCTGGGCTGACGGGTGGGCTGACACCCTGGGAGCAATGCTCTCCTCATTGTGAAGGCTGTAGATGCACAACACACTTGCTGAACGCCTGCTCTGAAATGGCAGCTTCTCTTCTGGAGGGATTGAACCATTTCCTAAATGCTTGCATGGCTCAGTTTGACCAGGACAGGTAGTGACTGTCCCATTCCCCACTCCCACCCCACGGCTGGCTCAGCTGGGGCTGTCCCAGTGCTGGGCACGCCGCATGCTCAGTGTCTCTAGGGTCCATTTGCTTATGAGAACCTTCCATCAGGTGATTTGCTCCACATGAATGCCTCAGATGTCACCTCTAGGAAGACTGAGATGAGCTCAGGGAAGCTGATCCAAGGAGTCCTGCTTTGGGCTGGTTTGTGTCGTGCATATGAATTCCCTGCAGTGGCAAAAGTTGCTGTAAGGAGTGTGTGCTCCATTCCCCTCAACTGTGGTACTGAGGGGAACAGGACACCAGCCACCCTCACCGTTGGAGGGGTTCATCCTGACTGCAGCTCTTCCCATAGCAATGTCCGACCCAGGGAGCAGGAAAAGGGGCACCAGGCAGGGAGATTGTGTCCTGGGATTGAGGCTCAGAGAGCAGGAGCAGCGATGGTCTGGGAGCTGCCCACAGCCACATGGGTTCCCAGGACAGGCTTTTGGGGCACATGGAGTAGGTTGTGTCTGTCCTGCCATGGATGAGTCACACAAATCCTGGTGAGGTTTTTCCCACTGAGAAAGTGGTGACTGGTCAGAAGCTGACTGGTGGTGGCAGACTGCTCTGCTGTCCTGGTGGCAGGATCTTGCCACACACACACTCCTGGAGCAGGTGCTTCATCTGCTCCAGGACAAACTCTCTGAAATTCAAACCTTTCATTGCAAAGTGCAACAGAATTCATTTTTCCAGTCTGGGATGGATATTCTCCATTCATCTCAGGTGATAGATGACAAATTATTGCTCTAGTTCCGAGGTGATGCTTAAGTAGTGATCTTAAACAACTGTTTCCAGAGACACGATCGGGGTGTCCCTGGGCATTGGTGGTGTTGTGGTCAAGGGGAGCTGCTCTGGGATGCACACTGCACGTGAGTGGACTGCTGTGGGGATCATGGTGAAGAGCAATTGCACTGCCCATAAGTCTTATTCCCATGGTCCCCACTTGGAGAGGACTTTTAGCCCTGGCCTGGAGATGTTGCACAACAGGGAACTCACTCCACAGTCCTAAAGACAACAGAAACTTTGTGATCTCTAAAAAAAAGTCTCTTTTTCAAGAAGATGAAGCAGCTCTTCAACTGGCAGCTCCCACCTGTAGCTCAGCACCAGTTTCCCCAGTAGCAGGCGCACGCTCACCAGACCCTTGTCAGCCAAAGGACAGAGCCGAGGATTTTTGTGTGGCTGGGAATCAGCTTTGCTGGGGAACCGCAGGGACTCATTTACAAGTAATGAATCATGAAACAGCAGGAAGCAAGCTAGCCGAGAAAAAAGTGTGAGCTCTGCAATTAACTGTGGAGTGCCGAGGTGAATAACAAAGGGAGGTGATGCTAAGGCAGAAAGCAGGTCTCAGAGCAGTTGGCACTGGGAGCGTTGCAAGACTAATTTGTATAAGCCACAGTTTTCCCAAACAACTTTGAGTCAAAGAAATTGCTCCTTTCTCTTGAACTGAAACAATTTCCTTGTGCATGTAATTATCAGGAGAACCAGCTGATAGCTTTTAACTCATGTTTAAATTTATGAGTGACCCAGATCAGGGAAAACTAGGAAACCATCTCCTTGAAGAGATCTGCTCTTAACTCCTGCCGCTGAGCCAAGGCAAGGCAGCAGGTATCAGATAAGGCCAGTGGAGCAGGTGAAGGATGGGTTTCCACTGCGTAAGAGACACTTGCTGGGGGTGATCGGTTTACAATGCAGAGGAGAGTGGGAGGAAGGAGAGCTCCTATTGTTAATGATCCCCTGGGGATGGGGAGGGGTTGGGGGTTCAGGTGAGAAGGAGAGAGACCCACGGCAGCACCACAGGAATGTGGCAGAGGCACCAGGAGCAGGAGCCAGAGGTGGTGTCCCAGGATGGTGTATGCCATTCCCAGGTCTCATGGACACACGGGGTCACATTGCTGCCCTGGGAAATGAGAGCTCTCTGTGTGTGGAGCTTGGAGATAGAGAGAAAACTGCTATTTCAGGACAACTATCTATTATTAATGTCACCCAAGTCTCAGTAAATCCATCCTGCTCTTGTCTGAGGCACAGTGCCAGGAACGGCTGTGTCACAGCAGCCAGCTCCTCCGCAGTTCCAGGTACAGTCACGGGGAAGTGAGGTGACTTCTTCAGCAGACATTAATTTCAGTTGATGCCCCCATGCTTCGCAGCCTTCTCTCCCATTTCATGTAACCCCAGAAATGCTGATCAGTGCAAACCAAGGGGACAGCTGATACCTCTCCTGGGCAGGTGACTCTGTGTGACCAAAACTGTCTCTGGGAGGAGGAACCAGAAACCATCACTCTCTGGACAAAGGGATGCAGATAGTTGGGAGCCCACAGGTCACAGGATGCAAAGAAGATCCAGTGGATCTTGAAGAGTGCACCCCTGCCACCTGTCCAGACACAGCCCAGAGCTTTACCTGCTGTCCCTCTCTCCTCCTGGTCTATAACCATGAAGCTTGGGTCACCCTGGCCCTTCACATGCCCTGCTCACCCCTTTGCTGGCAAGTACCAGAGAGGCTGCTCTCCTTTCCCCCGTGCCTCTCAGGTGGACTAACTGGAGCAGAAGCAGGAAGAGCAGAGACTGTTTCTTTTTTGTGTTCCTGATGCAGCATCACTTTTGAGAGCCATCAGTTCTCGTGTGCAGCCTCGGCACTGTGAATAACCACGAATGCCACTTTGCTGGAACAATTGCTTGCAAGCATGCAAAGAATGGAAGGTACAGCCAGAGGCACAGCTGAAAACTAGGTGGAAGTAAGTGTTCAAGAAACGTGAGCAGAAACCTCGAGTATACTCAGAGCCCGTGGCCTTGGCTGCAGCAGAATTGTCACTGCGTTCATCACAGCAGCTCCCGGTGCTCTTCCAGTGTCTCCCTGACCCCAGTGATCCCACTGTGCTCACTCATGAACTGTAGGTGCTACAGGACAAGTGCTGGGGATGGGCGATGTCTCTCTTCCTTCTTCCTTGGGATCACTTCCCAAGGGGCATTTACAGAAAGCAGTGATGTCCCACGCCTGGCACACAGAGACTCTCTCCTTCCTTTGCGTCTATTTTCTCACTCTGCTTCTTCTCTGACCTCTTTTTGTTTTCTTTGCACCCTTTGCTGGTTTCCCAGGCCCATGAGGTGAGCGATCAAACAGATGGATGCTCTGGACTTGTCTCCTGGGGGCTGGGAAAGCTGAGTTAGTCAGAGGGGGGAAGGTGGTGCCTGTCAGTGTAAGTCACCAAACCTCTGTGCAGATGCTGTCACTGGGAAGCAACGCAGCCCTCACTCCCTGTAGCTTAATCCTCTGACCTCAGACCTGTATCACTCCAGCTGGAGGAGTAATTCTTAGTGTTTACATGGGTCAGTAGCTAGCCAAGGACTTGACTTAGATTTTCCCAGTGGGTCACAGGGCTATTTGCTAATCAGTGGTAGCACAAACACTGCCAGGATCCTTATGGGTCACTTGCTAGGGACAGGTTAAACAAACCATCACCAGATGAAAAGCAGCATGGGTGAGTGGATGAGGTTTGAAACAACCGGATTGGAGTCCTGAGTCTGTGCCTGGAGGGCTTTCAGGACCGGTGGAATGGAGAGGCAGTTAGCTGGGAGGCTTGGATCTCAGCCTCGGTCCTAGCACACGCAGGAGAGTGCACATGGCATGGACCCTGTGCATGCACATGAGCCTGAACATGCTGGGGATGGGGGAGAGCCTCTGCTTCCCTCTGGCTGCTTCTGTCCTGCAGTGGTCGAGAGATCTGTGAGAGCTTCATTACAACAGCTGGCCTGGCTTCCCTGCTCATGTGTCTCTGTTCACCTGGAGATGGGAACTCTTCCTAGAAATTCCACCTCTGCTGCCTTGGCCGTGGGCAGCAGCTGTGGAGGGGTAAACTACACGCTGAAGCAGCACAGAGGAGACCTGACCTCCCGGCTGGAAGCTGCATAAGGTGATGTTTGTGGTTCTGGATGCATCGCTTCCTTCCAGCCACATGCTCAGCTGTGGCACAGCTAAATACAGGAATTAACCTGACATGGACTCCCAAGCTATGCAGAAAGCATGACAGCTGTTGAGGTAGGGTGACCCTACTGACTCATCCATCCTACTAATGAGCACATGGAAGGCAAGACAGAGGACACAGCCTGAGGCTGGGAGCGTGTAAGAGTTCTTGCCAAAGGATCTGGAAAGGCGACACACCAGGGAAGTTTGTGTTTGTGTTCATTCCAGCATCACAGGACCAAGACTGTCCTGAAATCCAACTTTTACACTGTTCCTCTCATCAGCAGAATGAAGAGCTCTGGCTCTGTTGGCAATGGTGCCTCCCTCTGTCAGCACATCCAGCAGCTGCTCCGCTGCGAGGCTGGCACACGTGCCTGTGCTTCTTCCCGTGGGATTCCTGGAGAGAATCACAGAATGGTGGGGTTGGAAGGGACCTCTGGAGATCATCGGGTCCAACCTCCCTACCAAAGAAGGATCACTCAGGGCAGGTCACTCAGGAACACATCCAGATGGGTTTTGAAAGCCTCCAGAGCAGGAGACTCCACAACACCCTCTCTGGGCAGCCTGTTCCAGGCTCTGTCACCCTCACAGGGAAGAAGTTCCTCCTCGTGTTGAGGTGGAACCTTCTGTGTTCCAATTTATACCCACTGTTCCTTGTCTATCACTGCCCACTACAGAAAAGAGCCTGTCCCCTTCCTTCTAACCCCCACCCTTCAGATATGGTAGACATTATTCACATCCCCTCTCCATCTTCTCAAGACTAAGTCCCAGTTCCCTCACTCTTTCTTCACAGGGGAGATGCTCAAGTCCCTTCATCATCCTCGTAGCCTCCGTTGGACTCTTTCCAGTAGAGAAATACTCAGGGACCAAAGTGGGGAGGCTCGTCCCCAACCCATCCACAGCCAGAGCTGTGTGGCAGTGTAATTGTGCTCCGTGGTCTCCATGCAGCTGGCATGCAAGCCTCCAAGGGGATTTAAGAATACTGAAATCTCGACAGCACAATAAAAATCACTTTTGCACTACAGACTAGAGCAACAGCATCTATATTTTAGAATTTGTTTTTAATAATCCAACCTCCAAGAGCAGGAGCATGGTTTTTCCTCAGTTGTTACTGACACTTTGCCATCAGATTAAGTCTGGCTTCTTTCAAAGCAAAAACACTCACCAGGCTGAGGTGATTACAACTGGTAGCCCAAGACAGAAGGTGACAGTGACCGCAGCCATTGCTCTCTCCAGCTTGTGAGGGTCAATCCACATTGGGTGGTAGGTGTTTATTCACTGCCAGCATGATCGAGTGGGGCTGGTGGTGACCTGCAGGACTTGATAGGGCAGTGCTTGAGAGATCAGCAACCATCTCATTAGGCTCTTGTAGATTTTCTGGCTTGTCCCTGCCATGCCAAAGAGGAAGAATGGGTGGAGAGGTGAGGAGAGATTTTTTGCAGTGGGGAGAAAGCAGGGAAAGGGGATGCTCCCTGCAAGGTGACTCTCTGGGTATTGCTGGAAGGGATCTGTTGGTGCTACCTGGAGCAAAGAAGGGCGAGAGCATCACTGCCAGCACCCAAAGTGCCAGCCTTTCCCTTGGGCATCCTGCTCCAGCTAGGAGGGAGCCAGACTTGCCCTGCTGGGCAGCAAAGCCCTGGCAGTGTCTCCTCACCTAGGAGCTGAGTGCTGTGGGCTGTCTGTAGGCAGAGGCAGGGCAGCAGGAGGGTAAAGGAGGATTCTGCCTTCCCATCACCTCTCCCCACTGTCCAGAGGGGAAGAAATTCCATATTCAAAAGTCCAGAGGGAAAGGGAGTCAAACTGAAGACCCCAGAGAAGAAGGGTCCTGCCTTCCCTCTCACACCTCTCCCTTCTCGTGGGAGGAAGAAGATGCTGGTGCCATTAGTCCTGGGGCAATGTGCAGCGTGGCAGAAAGTGAGAAGCAGAGCCCTGCATGAAATGGTCCTAGAGGAGGCTGGTGGCAGAGGAGGCATTGCATTGTGATGCCACCTGCCATCCTTCAGAGTGACAGAGGTGACACGCAGGCTCCTGCCTGAACAACAGTCAGCCTGCCCACAGGCTGGACCAGCCAGGCTGGGTGGGAGGTAAAGGGCTCCTGCCTTGACCTTGCAAGCTCTGAGAGCACCTGTGCTGTGTTTCTCACCAACAGCCGACACAACCCAGCTGCATGGGAAGAAAAACAGCTTCTGATTTCCAAAGCAACCACCTTTGCTCTGGAAAAAATCCAAAAGATGCTGTCACTTTCCCAGGATGTCACTGGCATGGAGATGCTGTGACAGCACTTGGCAAACCCAGTAAAGGAGTGAGCCCCCTCAGTTCCCAGGTTAGACACCAAAGGGACTGACCTGATAAAGCAGGAGATCATCACAGCACAACCCACACGTAGCATGGGAGATGCTGAAGGGCTGACATCTTCCTGCAGGAATAGCTGGCACACAGGAGGACTCTCCTGGTGCCACAAGGTGACCCACTTGTCACCTTCTGGATCATACAGCCTCCTAAATGGGACTGCTTGGAACTTGGCCCTCAGCAAAACAGATCTGGGAGCTGCTGCCATCCCAGTTGTTTAATATGATTCTATTATGGGTGGAGGAGCCAACAGACTTTACCAAACCTGTATCCAGAGAGTGACCAGTTCTGCTCTGCACTGGGATCCAGAGGAGCCAGGAAGGATTTCATGGTGGTCAGCAACGTCATAAACCCTGTAAGAAAGAATTTCCCCTCTTCTTCCCTCTGCAAGCTGCTTCATCCCCTGGTGCCCAAGGATCTAGGGTTTATCTTTGTATGTTGCTGTCAAATCAAATTATGAACCATGTTCAGGACAGGTTATGTCTTTTATTTCTTTTCTTTCTGCAGCAGTCCTGGGAGCAATGATGGTGAGTAGTGAAAGATCTTTTTGCTCTCTTCCATGCTGAGCCCTTTTCTGGCCTTTCCTTGTTCTGCTGTCTTTTTTGGGCACTCTGTTTTGTTCTGTAGCTCAGTGTTTCACAAGTGAGAGCAAACACAGATTCAAAATGCCTCAAAGTTCAGGGGTTTGGAGTTGATCCCTGGGAACTCTCCCAGAATATGCTAAGAAAGAAACACACATCAGTGAAAAACTCCTAAGTGAAGGATTCTGTGACTTAAAAGAGCCTTGTGAGCTCTGGACACGGCCAGCAGTGAGGTGGGAAAAGCTGTCCCTGTTACGTGCAGCGTTAGTTACACTCCTCAATGGCTGCAGTGTGGGTTTTTTGGTCCTATCTCCTTTGCTTTCCAGCCAATTCGCCAGCGTGGGGCTGAGGAAGTGGGAGAATTGTTCTGCCACGAGGCTGGAG
Organism: Chloroceryle aenea; assembly: GCA_013399075.1. Taxonomy (NCBI): domain Eukaryota; kingdom Metazoa; phylum Chordata; class Aves; order Coraciiformes; family Cerylidae; genus Chloroceryle; species Chloroceryle aenea. Next base: position 223,842 of record VWZY01004827.1, on the reverse strand, counting down.
GTGAAAAGCCATTTAAACCAAGCAAGCACCAAGGTGCAGAGAGTGCAGAGCACCCTGTGCAAAGCCACAAACCAGCTATCCCAGCCTTGTGGTCCATCCTGCTCCCTCCCTGCCTGCCAGGACCCCTCCATCAGGAGCACAGCAGAGCACAGGTTTCCAGGCTGAACCTGGAAGGGCAACACTGACCTAATTAGTCTCTGAAAGAAACGGGAGGGGAAGACTTGCTGCCGTATGTACAGCAAGAAATCCTCTCCCTCTCCTTTCACTCTCCTAGCCCCGGGGATTCATCCCGGGCAGGTGCTGCTTTGATTGCAGCAGGTTTTGAATCCTCTTCCCTCTCCTCACGGGGATGCCACATGCTGTCTTCTGACCTCGTTAGCTTCTCCTCCTGTTCCACTTCCCCGCTCTGCAACTCCAGCCCCACTGATGTGTTAATTACTACAGAGCAATCTGCAGGAACGCACTCCTGCCAGCGGCTGGGGGGAGAGGGGAGAGGAGGGAGGGATGCTGCCAGAGCACCGGGGAGGATGGAGCAAATTGGGGGAGCAGGGAGCTTGGTTAAGCCACGCTGACATCTGAGCTCACACCAGGCTCTTGCCCCGCCTGTGCTGGTGCCAAGCATGGCACATGGGTGCCAAGAGACACCAAGGGTCTGCAAAGGGGGTGCTGCCTGCCCACAGGGCCAGCTAATGCAGGGTCCCCACAATGCCACAGTGGCTTGCGTGGTGGTGGGACCTGGTGTGCCTCAGCTGCATCCAGAGCACTGGTGTGCTGTGCAGAAAGAACATGAAACTCACCCACTAACCATCTTCACTCAGCTCTGGATTCCTCTTGGACTGATTCATGCAGGCAGACAAGGTCTACACATCTGTAGGCACAGGTCCATAGGACCTCCTGTGAGGTCCCTTTGCCCATGCTCTGGACAGGGCAGACACAAGCTGGCTCTTCAGGAGAGCTGTGGAGCTGTGGTCAGAGCGCTGCTGCTCCCTTGGCCGTGCCATGATGGAGAGGCAAGGTCATCATCCCTTGCACCAAGACTGCATCCCTTGCAAATGCAGTTAATGGACTTCCAGCCTGCAGCTCAAGCAGGCAGAGCTCCCAAGTTCCTGGAGCACAGGGAGAGGTCCTTGCAGAGATCCTCACAGCACTGGTTGAAAATAAAGAAACTGGAGGGGAATGGAGTTTGGGTTCATTTTTACCAGATGGAATGGCAAGATTTTCCTCTTCTTCCTTAATCAGAGACTGATAAAATGGGAAGAGGAGAAACAATAATTAAGGAAAGGACCAGATACTGCCACCCTTTGTCTTGCTGTAAATCTAAACCCAACCTGTTAAGGCTGGGGGAGCTGTATTTATATTGAGCTGGTGTCAGTGAGATTAATGACAGCATCACTAAGCCAAAAGCAAGTCAAAGGAGAGAAAAGGCAGTTCCTCTAACATGACTGACGGGTGGATCCAGGGAGAGGGGCAGCAGGATGGCTGGCAGGAAGGACATCTTCATTGCCTGGTCTGTCTGGGAGTGAGAGAAGGGATAAGGTGGCACCTCACCCATGTGCAAGGCCATGCTGTCATTGAGGGTGCTGCCCTTGGGGTCCAACCATTCCTGCACATTCCCATGATCCCAGCTGATGCTCCTCTCTTCTTCCTCATTTCAGATAGCATCAAGATCCAGGTTATAAGCAAGGCCTCAATTGCCTGAAGAGAAACCACAGGACTCAGTTGGGAGCTCACATTCTCCTGGTGCTCCTTGAGTTTAATACTTGCATCATGTTTTGACTGCAGAAGCTGCTGGATTAATCCAGCCTCTCCTGCAGCTCCTCTGGTTTCATCTGAGGGTGCATTTTGGTGCAGAGACATCACACCCAGGAGCCTGTGTTCGCCCTTCCAGAGAGAACCATCTTTTGGTAGTGTTTAAGTGCCCTTTCTCTCTGCTGTTACTCAATATCCTTGTCTTTCAAAACTTGACATTGTTCCCTTCTTCTCTTTTTGCTTCTATTTTAATTACTTGCTTAATGGCCCCCCCTACCAGCCTCTACCCTTCTACAGACTTCTTTGCATATCACACGTTATGTGAAAAGCAAAGGTTGCTCTGTCTGCTTGCACATACTCACATCTACTGCTCACCTCATTGATTTCTGATCTTGTTTTCTTTCTGTTCATTTTATATTCTCCTCTGTAACTTCAGAATTATGGGTCACGTCCAACGGTGCTAGGAACCAGGCGTGATTCACTGCCGTACCATTGCTGGAAACCTGGCTCTGTGCACTGGTTCTCAGGCTTTGCTTTTCTTGCATCATTTATATTCTGTCGTTTGTGTCAGCCTGCTTGCCTGGGATCTAAGCCTAAGACTACTGGAAACAATTCACAATGGAGGCGTAAAAGGGCTTAAGTGACTTATGCCCTTGACTCTTTTTGCTCCTCCCAAGAGCCATTCAGCTACAGCTTCTCCAGACATAGCCTCAGAGGTCACCAAGGACAATGAGTCTTGGAGTCATGGTATTTTGTGCTTGTTCTTAGCTCTTTCTTTCAACCAAGAAAATACTATAGTCCCAGAGTAGTGCAGGAAGCCAAACTGCACATCACCTGCCTCTGGTGGCAGGTCATCATCACGAAGAGCCTACCTTGGTCATTAAAACATCCTCACATCCGCATGTCCTTCCAGGGTGGGGAATCATCACTGTGTCTTCGGATCCATCAGCACGCCCATTAGCTCAGGGGAGCTCTGCTCTCTCCTGTAGGTCATGTAGGATGCTCCCAGTCTGAGCTTATGGCACAGGCATTGCTGCCTTTGCTCCATCCCAGCCTTGCTCTCATGGTCCTGAATATGCTCTGGAGAGGTGTCCTGGTAGAGCTGCTAAACGCTGTGTAAACCTACAGGTCACTCTGAGGGTATTGTCCAGGATGCTTCCCATGACCTGCCTGCGCAGCGGAGCCTTTCCCAGCACAAGAAGTCCAAGCTCTTCAAAAGGCATTGAAGAAGCTGTGTCCACACAGCAGAGCCATCTGGAAGGAGAGCTGGAAGCACCTCTGCAGATGCAGCAGTGGAAATGCACAGGCTGTTCCAACCTGGAAGAATATTTCCACGTCCTTGCCAGGCAGCATCTTCATCTCTGAGCTGTGTCCTCTTGTCCGGCTTTCACTGGGACAGAACCATAGACCATGGGCAGTTTGGAGTCAGCCAAGGCAGCTGACCAAAGCTGGCTACAAGTGTGTCCCAGACCAGAAACGTCACATTTAATGTAAAGAGGGAAGTTTACTGAGGACAGGGAGTCTCCTAATGGGATGTGCTGATCCTGCTCCTCTTCCCGCTCCTGCAGATACCTTCCCATTTATTGTGACCACTGTACCTTTGCTGTGCTGAGAATAACCTTGCTTACTTTGTACTGGCACTGGTATGAGTTTGGCTTTCATTAAATCCATTTTCATTTCAACTCACGGGTCTCTTCTCCTTTTCCCAATCCCTGTTCTTGGCTGGGGAGGGGTCATAGCAACTGCTGTGCTTTGGCCCTGGTTATGGGCTGAATGTAGACACCTCTTCATCTCTGAGCCATGTACTCTTCATCTCTGAGCCATGTACTCTCCATCTCTGAGCCATGTACTCTCCATCTCTCAGCCATGTACTCTCCACCTCTGGCATCTTCTCCTCTCCCAGTCACTGGGGCTCACCTGCCACTGCAGCTGGAGATGGGTTTGCTCTTAACCTGAGGTGTCCCTGATCAAGTGGTCAGTGCTTCTGGCAGCCTTTGGTCCTTATTCTAGAGGCTGGAGCTGCTGAGAAGGGTGAGGAGGCAGGGCTGCTAGTCTGAACCAGCCCTGGTCTTCAGCTGGTCACTGCCTTGCAATGAGCCAAGGTCTCCACTGGGCACATCAGACACTTTAGGGATGACTGCTGGCTTGGAACTGGTCTCAGCAGGACTGGGTCCACTTTCATTTTAGTCCTGCTGCTTCTGTGTTGCCTGAAGAACCCATATTAACCCTTTCACATTGAGAGTGTGTGCTTTCCATGGCCACCCACACTGATCTAAGACCACGCAGGGTTGTGGCTGCCCACCTCTGTGCTGGCTCTGCCACCCAAGGGTGCTGGAAAACTGCACAAGGACCCATGGCCAGCAGTGCCAGCACTGATGCCAAGCAGGGCTGACCCAGGGAACCCCAGCCCCTGCTGTGAGACAGCCCTGCAGCCTGTCTCATCCCCTCAAAGCACAGCCAGGTAGGAACAACTTCTGGAGGGGGCACTGGGTGCAAAACACACTAAGGTGGAAGGTATAAAAATGTCTCACTTTCTCGTGATGCTTGAAGAGGAGGTGCTGCTGCAACAGTGATATTTTGGGAATGGTAGAGACTTCAACTTCTTTCCTACTAGAAATGACTCTTAATGACTCAGGTTTGAAGTCCACACTGTGCTGTTCCTTAGTGGGAACTGCTGTGGCAGAAGAAAGGGAGTGTGAGAGCTGCCCAAGGTGTTTTTCATGCACTGTGCAATGAGGCAGGCTGTGGGCAGACAGGGTGGGCTGCTGATCATCACCAGTACATCCCACGGCAGGGGTAGTGCCCATTCCTCTCCCCACAGCCTCTGGAAAAGCTGCAAGCAGCACGATCACTGGTTAGGTGGGACAAACGCCACCTACACCTTAGTTTTGCTCTCACCAAAATATTTATCTACTAGGCAGCTCAGTGGCTGGTTTATAGACAGTTTGGTATCTGGATGCACGTGAGGGGCAGGTGAGTCAGTTCTTCCTCCTCACTCTGTTGGCAAAGGGCACATCTGTGGCGTGATCGAGCTGTGCGTTGACAAGTTGTGACAAACCCTCTGGGCCCTGGGGGATTAAAGACTTCTGAAGCACATCCACGTGTCAGAGTGAGGGCAAGCAGGACGGGAATGGGACTAAAGGACTAAATGAGCTATCAGGACTGGGTGAAGATACCTTCAGGGGGACCTTTGCATGCTCTACAGTGGAGATGCCCACATGGAGATACCCTGTGCAGGTCCTGTTCCAGAAGGCCAGCTTGGTGGGCTTGTTTGAGAAGACCTGCCCACTTGTGACAAACAGAAATGAGCCCTTTCATTTCTAATATGTTATCTTCTACTTGGGAAGTCCAGGTCACTGCTGGTGGTTTGTCACAGCCAGAAGCCTCCACACATGCTGGAGGAGTCTTCTGCTTGAAGGATTTCAGGTGTAAACCCCTGATGTTGATCCCCACTTAAGAATTCCAGCCTGTTTTGGAAATCTGAAAGAGTCCACAGGACACCATTGCAAGACCGTGGCACGGGAGGAGTGTGAGTCTTGGTGAGCATGCAGAATGGCCTTGCTGCCCTACGAGGTGCTGCTGTCATGAGACAGCAGAGTTCTGGGGGTGTCGCAGCCTCCCCTCTCAGCTGCTGCATACAGATGTGGTCACACATCTGGCCATGATGACCACACCGAAGCTACAGCAGTAGACAGAGCAGGACAGGGCTCCCATGGAGAGTCTCATTGCAGTGATGGCTCTGCACGTCCCTGTCAGGATGGGCTAACAGTTCCTCTGTCTGGTGACACACTGACAACACTCTCCCATTTTTCAGCTGGACACAGCTGTGTTTAAACACATTTTGTTCTTTTTCCCCTTATAGGTTCCTGGTTTCAAACATCCACTGGATTTTCCTCCCTGGTTTCCCTGTGTTGGTGACAGCTATGACTGTCCCTGGTTTCCCTGTGCTGGTGACAGCTACGACTGTCCCTGCCTTTTTGTCATTTACTCCAGACCCCTGTGGGGGTCAGACTCAGAAGACTCAGAAGCCTTAACTGAAACGTGTCACCATTCAGCCCCAGATACTCCAGCACAAAGAGGTGAATAATTCCCCCTTGGCACCTCAGGGCTCAGCAGGGCTCCATTCCCAGGGAAGCTGTTGTCCTGTTCTTTGCCACCACATCCCTGCTAGCACATTTCCACCAGTGGAAGAGCATGGATTTAGAGTGACAAAAAGTCAAGCCTTGAGCAAGTGGAAGCACTGCCAGAGTCAGGACTTCAGCCTCGGTGGCAGCCAGGGGCACCCAGGGGGAAGGGTTTGGCAGGGAGCGATTGATTACCTGGAAATCTCCTGCCACTTCTCCGTTTTGCACTGAGGCTTGTTGTGTAGAGCTGCCAGATGGCAGAATTAAGAGTCTGCCCTCCCCTCGGAATGTCATTGCTGCTGTTTGGCTCCCAGACAAGTTAAGCTGTTCTCCTTTTTGTGACACTTTAGCTACTTCAAGATTGCAAACTTTAGGGACTGTCAATTGAGGAGTGTTGGCCTAGAGGCTGATTGGCCTGTGAGCCTTCCTGTGTGACATGGACACACAGATTTATCACTCCAGGAAATGGACCAGTTACATATTTTGGTCCCAGAATTGCTGTTTGGAAATCAAGGACGTGTGGCTTCACTATCACTGGTAAGTCAGCAGCCAGGTAGGTGCCATCACAAGGGACATTATTTGTCACTTGGGCTTTGTGGTTTGAAAGGCTGCAGACAGCCAGGGAACGGCTTGGATGAGAACAAGCTCCTTAAGGAGCCTCTGCAGGTTGTTTTCATCGGGTAGGTTTGGGCACCAAAGAGGAGGTGGAGGTGGGGAGGTGCTGGCACTGCTCCTGACAAGTCTTCTCACGATGCAGTGAGTTTCCCATCGGTCACACAGGTCTGGGGCTGCCCGTGTGCACTGAGGGCTGAGCCAGGGCGTGGTGGGGAGAGCTGGGGGTTGATGGGCACTTGGGTCTCCGTGTACCCTTCCTACCTCTCTGTGGCCACCAGGACAGCAAAGGACCTGCACAAGTCCACCTAAGAACCAGCCTGCACTTCAAAGACAGTGATGGCTTCACTCTCTGGAGCTTCTTCACCCTCCTTTTCTTCACACTGCAGGGATGCTGATGACACTGGCAAGGTTATCTGGGGCAGCATGAATCTCAGCAATGCCACAGCACAGAGAATCAACTCGAAGGCTCTGCATCTCTCTAACCATAACCTGACATAGTATCTCAAGTCAGACAGCCAGAAGGACATGGATGCCTTTGTCATTAGGCTCATAGAGTTAAATGCCTCTGTATCTGACATGTAGAGGAGCAGTATCTTGTGCTCAGCAATGTATTAATTATTTTTCTTTCATTGAGAAAATTAGTTCAGTAGCAAGTCTATAATTTTACTTGTAATCAATGTTTTCTCAAACAATGAAGACATAAAAATATTTGGAATTGTCTGTTATTGCACAGTTGAAAGAAAAATTCACCCATTACCTGTTGCTTATTTGCAAGGTAACAATGGAAGGGCACAAGGTGCATTGGAAAATTTAGGCTGTGAACTACAGCAGAATATCTTCAGCTTAGAAAATGCAACGTTATTCACTGTGGAAATGACACTCCCTTGTCAGGAACGTGAACCCACTCAGTGGTTCAACCAACACCGAGCTACAGATCGGACGTGGACCCACCTGCAGCGTGGAGTTTTATGGAATAGCTGGAAAATAAAAGTGTGTGAAATGGAACAAAACCATCAGTAAGATGTAGCCTGTCATCATTTACTCATATTTTAGTCCAGTGGCAATATACAGGTGAGGGCAAACCATGTGCTGCAGCAGGGACTTTTTTCTCCTCCCCAATATCTTGTGGAGAGCAGAGGCATCACCTACCATCCTTGTGACTGCCTCTTATTCCCAAGGGATACTGAAAGACACATCGACTTTTTGAACAAATATTTTACTTCTGACACATTCCCAACCCAGAAGAGAAAACAGCCCCTCTAAAGATCTCAGGGCTTATTTACACATGCTGGCTCTGTTTCAGGCACGGAGATGCTGCCAGGTCTGCCCCAGCAAGGGTTGTTGCTTGCTCAGCCTCCTATTCAGGGTCACAGAGACACCAAGGTATTCCTGGCTTGCAGATGCTCCTTTCTGCCTCTGCTTGGCTCAAGGGTTTAACGAAGAAAACACTTTAGCTTTCTTTCCAAAGCAGTTTTGTGACTGGCAGGGGGAGTCCCTGCTGCACAATACCTGCAGAAACTTCTGCTGAAGCAGCAGTGTGATGCTGACAAAACTGATCTCATTGCTTAATGGTCTTTGTAGGTACCAAAGGATGCTTTGTAAACAGACAGAAATCCTTCTCTTGGTCCCAGAAGCAGTGAAAGATGTGTCAGAACCATGTACCCCAAGAGGAGGTTGCTCTGAACAGCTCGTTGTGCTCAATGACTCATTAAACAATTCCAGCTCTTCCAGAGCATCTTGGTCTTCCCTTACTTATCCCTGGTGTCTCTGGTGTGATTTCTCTGACCTTGAGTGATGTTCTTCCTCCTTTATATAAGTGATTTAAAGCACCATCTTTGACACGGATCTTTGTGGCCAGCCATGGTTGCTCCCCAGATTTAAGCTGGTTCACCTTTGAAGGTGCAAGGCAAGCATCAGTCTCCCAGATAGCTTTGGAAATGCTTCTCCTGGCTTGCAGACATTGTAACGTGCATTGTCCTGCTGGGGAAGACCTGAATTCAACCCATCAGCTGAAGAGAAATGGTTGAGGTGTGAACATCAGGAGGCGGGGGAATAGGGCAAAAGATCCAAGAGTATCAGAGAAAGGCAGCACAGAAACCAGTGTGGCTCATGCCTGAACATCCTCGGTTCCCAGCCCCATCTCTTGGCTCCAGGGCTCTCATCTAGCAGGCTATGTGGGTTTTTTTTTATAGAACCTACTATGGTCTGCACACATCCACTGGATGTTTGGGCTCATGGGTACACCCAGCCATGGAGGTGCTGCTGCAGTCGCTGCTGGTTGGCAGCAGCACTCAGGAACACAGTGCTGTCTATCAGCAAGAACCTGCCACAGGAGGACATGAGGCTGGAGCAGCCAGTGACACCTCTGATAAAAATCCTCAAAATGAAATAATGCATCAGGCTGACAGGAATAATCCCCACCTTCTCTTCCCGGCGGGTGAGGCTCAGCATGAACTCGTGGCCTTTCCTCCCTCCAAAGCACACGGGACCTGAGCTCTGCGCACCGCATCCCGTTGGGTTCCCCCCGAGGCTGAGCCCCATCACTGCTGGGTCTCTCCTACCTGGGAGCCAGCATCGGGTTCAAATGTTGCAGCTGGGAGATTAAGCAGCAACTGCAGAGGGAGTACGAAGGAAAAACCACACGTCCCTTTCAATTATGTTTGCTCAAATCCACTGCAATGAGCAGAGGGCTGTAACACTCAATTATTCCCAGCAATCAAATTAAATTTATGCTTGTCATTAAAGAGTCACCGTTTGCCCACGGCTGCCTTGTTGGGAGCTCTGATCACCACTGTGTTATCATTGTGGGGTGGTGAATGAATTCTTGTGTATGCTTTATCCCCAGCCAATCTGTGTGGACATCATTTGCCATTCCCATCATAGGATTTGGAAAATACCCCCCAGTCTGATATATGGTAAAAAAGGCTTCGTGCAGAAGGTGGTTTGTTGTCCAGAGGAGTAAAATCAAACCACTCCAGCCTCTTTCCTCCTTTGAAAACCAACCCCAGCAGTCAGGAAGGTCTCAGCAGACTGAAGTTTGGGGGTGGGACCTCAGTGACCCCCCAGGAGCTTGGAGGCAATTCTTCATGTGATGCTGCACGTGCAGTCAGGGCTGCGACGTCAACACCTCCTGGTTCTTGAGATGGACAAAATGTCAGGCTGAAACTTTTAGAAAGAAAATCCTAAACCACAAGAACGTTTTAGACTCAGCAGCACAAACTGTTTGTGAGTTTGTCTTATTGTTGCCACGTTCATGTTCATATTTAAATAAAGACAACCCTGGTGTCCCATGGAAATGATTTCATGCAGTAGTTCTCTATCTCTGCCTCTTCTCTTTCTTCATATGGTAACAATGGAAGCTTTTGGCTACCAGCAATCACATTACCTAAAGAAATGAAGGTGCAAGACGCCTGAAAGTCTTGTACACCTCATGAAAATTGATACCTGGAAGAGCAGAGTACCCACCAGTATTCCTCCAGTAAAGGTTACAAATCAAAAAGACATTCATTAACACATTAATGAATATGGGAATACATGATCTCCAGAGGTCCCTTCCAACCCCTGGCATTCTGTGATTCTGCTATTACATAACTGCAACAACAGTTAACTGTCCATTGCCTTCAGTTTTCCAGTGAAATTTATCCAGAAGTTATTGCAAAATGCCTATTATTCATGAGAAGCACTAATTTAACCACCAGCCAACAGGCTGTAGGACAAAGAGCTAGAAACAGTAGCTCAGTACTTGACAGGAGCTTATGGAAAACACATTCCCTCGCTGAAGAAGGAGGAAAGTCCTGTTTAACACCATCCCTGCCTGGGTAGCACCAAGCTGTGGGTGAGCAGCTGATACTCTGGGCTGCTGCTAGGAGGGACATGGGCAAGGCACAGGGATTGGCCATAAGGATGTTGTGGGATTTGCCACATGAGGTTCATCAAGAAACACAAAGCCTTGGAGCAGAGTGACCCTTCACGCAGGTGCAGGCTGGGGACAGTGACTGGGCTGCAGGAGGGTTTGGGGGATCTGGCCAACTCAGAGATCTGGCCAACCAGCTGCTCGTCTCTGTTCTCCTCTCTAGCACTTGTGAGACCATGCCTGGGGTGTTGTGACTATGTCAAGGTCAAGATATTGATGACCAGGAGGGAGTCAACTGTGTGGAAGCCACCAAAGTGAAAGAACCAGAGGCAAGAGGGGACAGATTGGAACAGAGGATATCCCATGTGGGCATAAGGGAAGAATTCTTCTCCACGAGGATGGCTGAGCCCTGAGATGGTGGAGTCTCCATCCCTGGAGGTTTTCAAACCTTTACTAAACAAGATCTTGAGCAAGACTCTTGATGGGTCTAATGCTTTCATTTCCTCAGTGACGTGGGCAGTAAGTAGCTTCAACCATTCCCTCACATGAGGTCATCAGCATTCTGCAGCTTAGGTGGGGGGCTGTTTTCAGCAGAAAGAGAGCCAATATTGACAAGTGCAACTGCCTGGCTTTGGGGGAAGCACGTCTGGCTGAGACGTGGACTCGAACAGGAGGATTTATGCATTTTTGCATTAATGTTATTGCTATTGTTTGGCTGGAAAAGATTATCTCCTCTGAGTCTGGACTAGTCTAATGCTGGCCTGATTCTGTTAACCAGCTACCACAGATGCTTAGACAAACACACCCATGTAATCTCAACATGAAAAATGAAAGAAACTCAAAGGGGTTTTCAAAGGTGACTTGAACACAGCTGAAGCCAAGCACAGGAAAGCAGGCTAGAACCTTTTGTTTGGCTTTCTTTTTAATGTGTTTTTGCTTTCTGTCCACACAAAGCAGTTACGTTCACACAGACAGGTCATCCACCAGTTTTTAATATACATTAGGTCACCTGGCAGTCAGGGGAAAATATATTTAGCATGTTAAAATTGGAGCTGAAATTTTGCCTTATATGCCTTAGATCTGGGGAGCTCCAGACATCGCATTCTCACCTCGGTGCCAGGGAAGGTTACGGAGCAGATCACCCTCGGTGCCATCACATGGCACATATGGGACAACCAGGTGGTGAGACCCACTCAGCCCATGGGTTTATGAGAGGCAAGTCCTGCTTAACTAACCCCATCTCCTTCTATGACGAGGTGACCCCTCAGTGGGTGAGGGAAGGGTTGTGGATTTTGTCTACCTGGACTTCAGTAGAGGTTTTGACACCGTTTCCCACAGCATCCTCCTGGAGAAACTGGCTGCTCGTGGCTTGGATGGGTGCACGCTTTGCTGGGTGAAAACCTGGCTGGATGGCCAGGCCCAAAGAGTTGTGGTGAATGGAGTTCAATCCAGCTGACAGCTGGTCCCAAGTGGTGTCCCCAGGGCTCAGTGCTGGG
>VWZY01004827.1:195891-211938 GCA_013399075.1 Chloroceryle aenea | reverse complement strand
CTCCCAAGGAACAAGTGACAGAACAAGAGGAAACAGCATCGTGTTGTGTCAGAGGTTTAGGTTGGACATTAGAAAAACTTCCGTCCCCTGGAGGGTTGTCCAGGGCTGGCCCAGGCTGCCCAGGGCAGGGGTGGAGAGCTTTGGACATGGTTTAGTGGGACTTGACACTGTTAGGTTCATGGTTGGACTTGATGATCTTCTAAGTCTCTTCCAACCTAAATGTTTCTATGAGGCTGTGAAGTCCACACTGTCTGGTGAGGTTCCACGTGAAATTCCTCACTCCCCAGTTTTGTTTTGTGTGTGCATCTGCTGAGGGTGACCTCTGTCTCATTGTCTGGGTGTTGAACGATGTGATCCTAAATATCACCCTGGGGTGGGCACTGGTTACCAGTCCCAAAGCAGCCACCAGCCCATTGCTCACTGCCAGCTGAGCCATTTTCAGCCACCAGAGACAGGTCACCCCTCCTGTTCTGACTCAACTTCCAAAGCATCATGACATCTTCTAGCTCCTGAAAACAGCTCGGGGATGATTTTCACTGTGAACAACCAGCATCATCCTCCTATTTTCACACGTAAAACTACCCACTGTTTTTACTCCAGATGTGCAGAACCATTTTTCTGTCCCTGAAATCCTATTCTTGGGAGTGAATTTCATATTTGTAGAACACAGTAGTTGTAATTGAACTGAATGTTTTCAACCTGGTCCTTGTGAGCCCAGCTTTAGCCACAGGCAGAGACACCCAGCTCCCTTTCTACTCCCATAGTCAGCCAACAGAAAACACTCCAAAGATTCTTTTGATGTTTTCTCATGGAAATAGATATTCCTAGCAGTTCGAGATCCATGCTCACGTGGGTAAATATATCTGATCAATCTTCAGATGAGAATATTTGCACTAGTAATTAGCAGGTGTTTGTTTTCCACAGATGTTTTCTTGGAAGGACGTGGTTTTCTACCAAATATACATGAAGAAAAGAGGTCACGAATGCAAACAAAATGATTCATGGGGATTAGTCTGCAAGAAGATTTCCCTGTGTCTGTAATATTCCCAATCACCTCCAGTTGCTATGTAGCTCATCTGCAGAACCTGATGAGCTCTGACAAGGCCTTTCTGAGTATACAGGATCATCTGGAGCACGGATGGAGGCATTACTATAGGTTCCCTAAAGCACTGAGCTTCAGCCAGTAATTAACAATAATAAGAAATAAGAATATTAATTATAATAAAATAATCCGTGCTCATCATGAGACCCTGAGTCTGGGCTGCCACCTGGTCCTTATCCTCAAGATGCCATTCCCAGTTAATGCTGCCTGAACCCATTAAACTGAATCCAAAGGACAGGGCACTGCCGTGTTTCTTAGAAACCTGGGAGACTTACTGCAGAGACACTGCTTAAGTCTTCTCTTACATCTCAGAGCTGCCTTGATTCCAGAGCTGCTTGATATGCTTGTCCCATTCCATGTAGGAACACAACTCCCCCTCCAGAGCAGAGCAGTGTGCTGATGGAGCTGGGTGCCCAAGGTGATGGAGCTGGTTCCAGGATGCTCACGGCGTGGCGTGCTCTTACCTGTGCTTTCGAGGTCTCAGGTGCAGTGTCAGGGTGTCACCTGGACTGTGTTGTGTGGATCCCACCCTCTACCAGATGAAGAGGTCATTTTGACATGTGTTTTCTTCTTCCTTCAGGGTGACAAGGAGAAGCATGGAAGGATCTTTGGATGGGATTTAACAGTCTCGTGATCCTTCTACCACTGCAGGTTTTTGAATCACATAAGTTCAAAGTAGATCAAAGACATTGGCAATCAACTGAGTAACAAGGGGCAGGACAAGAGGGAATGGCCTTAAGTTGCACCAAGGGAAGTTTAGGTTGGATATTAGGAAGAATTTCTTTACTTATCAGTTATCAGGCACTGGAACAGCGTGCCCAGGGCAGTGGTGAAGTCCCCATCCCTGGAGGGATTTAAGAGCCATCTCAGCAGAGTGCTGAGGGATAAGGTTTAGTCCAGGACTTGTCAGTGTTGGGTTAATGATTGGACTCGATGATCTTAAAGGCCTTTTCCAATCTAGGCAATTCTGGGATCCTGTGAAGGTACCTATGGAAGTTTGGCTCCACAGTCCTCTGTGGTCCTTCAAAAACCCAAATAAAGCCAGAATTACCAAATATTGGTGCTGTAGGTTTGACCCCTTAAGACTGCATGAGGACATCATTGACTTCTTCCCGAGTTTCTCCCCCAAGAGCCAAACTCCACCTCCCATTGCTGCCTGAGCATGGAGAAGGGGAGCTCCAGCTGCTGAATATTGGCATCACCACAGCAGGTGACTTCAACAATCATAAAGAGCTCTTAGCTCTTGAGCATGTGAAAAAGTTTCAGCATGGATCCTGCAACTGGAAGATGTGAGGAAGGAAAGGGAGAGCTTGACCTGAGGATAAACTGAGGAGTAATTTGTTCCACGGGTATTCCAGCACTGTCATCCAGCAGGCAAAGTGGTTTAGCTGAGGACTGAGGAGATGCTCTTACTTTGGTGGCTGAGGTCTGTGGGGCTGGTTTTCTGGCAGCAGTAAGGGAAGAACACAAATGGGAGAGATCATCACAACGCCGGCTTTCCAAGGAGGGGAATATCAACAATTCTTGACTCTGATGATATTCATGGAAGTCTTACCAGGCGCTGTTTCCAAATGGAAAGCTTTTCTAGAGTGATCCAAGGCCCAGGAAAGCTGACTTACAGTGGAGTTACAACTGCTCATGCAAATTGGTTTTGTAAAGAAATGAGAAAGATCCAGCTCATAAGAAATGTAGGTGGAGAAGTGGCAAAATAAATAACAGGATCCACTGACCAGGAGCTGCAGCAAGGGAAATTCAACCTGGAAATGACCATTAAAGTAAGGAACCTCTGCTCAGTTTACCATGTCTGAGCTCAGTCTCATGGCATAGCTCTCAAATCTCTTTCCCAAACAGCCAGTTGGATTCACAGGGAGCAGAGGTTTTCCACAGGAGTGGCTGTTTGAATTCTCTGCTCCTGCTATGCAGGTGCTCAGATGGGTCCAGAAAAGCTTTGCTGGGGCAGGCAAAAGCCTCCCTATGACAACATAATTCACAGGGTTTGGCCTTTGTAATGCAGGGATGCTTCTAGGGCAAAATAAGACACTCTGAGAAAAGCAATTTAATGTTAACACAGATCTGTCTGTGCCCAAGTGCAGAATATTTTGCCACTGTAGAAATATCCCCAAAGCATCACAACCTTTTTGCACCAGAGAATCTCCCAGTGGGGCTGTGGTCTTCTGGTCCCCCCTGCCTCTGGCATTCCTGGGTGACTGGGTGCTACAGCCCCCTCTTGCTGTGCCCCCTCAACATGAAACCACCCTCCTGAGTCATCTGCAGCAGCTCCTTGTGACAGAAATCAGAGGCAATCAGCTCCAACAGTAGCCTCCGATGAAAGCAAACCTCAGCCAGCATGACACGCCTGATGGCCAGGGGAGATGGAGGCAGCCTGGCGTGACTTCTGCCGGCTGTCACCCCCGCTGTCCCCTCCCAGAGAACTCAGCTGACGTTCCAAACACTCCTTCGAAGAGTCCTCATGCGGTTCCTGCAGCCCAAGGTTATGGATTAATGGGAGTTGCTGAGGTTTGCTTGACTTGGTGCCCTCTTTCCAAAGTAAACTTTGTTGGCACAGCAGGGAATTGCAGCTTTTGGGCCATTACTGATTTTAGGGATAACTGATATCCTCTGCTGGTGCCATCAGCAGCTCAGAGCTCCTCTGAAAGCAGCTCCAGGAGAATGATCTGAGCTCAGGCAGGGTGAACTGGAGATCTGTGCTCTACTTAACTGGTGTATATATTTGTCAGTAAGTGGGACACTCAATAACCTGAGATCTGACAGCCGTCGGATCCTGTATGGAGAGATGTCAATCATTCTGGCTTACATTAAACACCTTCCAAGGCATCTGGGCCATATTATCATATCTCAGCAGTGCCAAATTATGAACATGCTAATCTCTTGATCCTGTCTTATTTCCCTTTCGGACAGTCCCCCAGGGAAGGAAAAAATGTCTTTTGTGAGCCTAAGAAAATGATAAACCCTGGGGAGGGTGCAGTGAGCAAACACCACCCTGGGAGCCAACAATGGATCTTTGCAATTGATTTGGGGCATGTTTATGATAATTTTCACTCTTTGTCATGGTAATCATTGTAATGGGGACATCCAGTATCCAGTAAATGGAATTACAACAGAGGAAATCCTTGGATGTTCTGTGTGTGTGCTTCTCAGTTTGCCCTGTGACACGGCCCCACCTCCTCAGATGAGGTGGGACTGAGCTGGATCTGCTGGCTGAGAGGCACAGGGGCAGTGCCTGCAGAGAGGGCACAGATGATCAGCTTGTCCTGCTCTGGGGCTGTGTGTTCCTCAGCAGACCATGGGAACCACCGGATAGCTCAGACCAGCCCAGAGGTGAATTTTCATCTTAGGGTAGCTTTTGGTTTATTCTTTCTTCTGAGAGTGAATTTAATGACAGCAGAGGACATTTTCCTGACAGTCCTGGGGATGAGATTCTTTGCATGCAAAACGTGCTGGTTTATCTCAGGCTCACCATGCTTCTTTTGCTTGTGCAGCTCTCCTCCATGGCCAGGAGCTCAGACACACAGAGGTCTGGATGCACCTGGTATGGAGGCACCAACAGCTCCAGCTCTTTCCAGACAGTTACTTGAGCAGAGAATGCAACGGGAAGCTTCTTGCACATCTAAGGAACACAGAGAGGGAAGAGCTTGGCAGCACTTTCTGAGAGGTGCTCAGCATCCCCAGGGGCTCAGGCAAGCCCAGCTATCTCTTTGGGAAACATCTTCTCCAAGAAGATGCTTCTATCTCATGGTGCACCACAGGTTGCACAGTGTGACCCACAGGGTCATCTTCCTGTAAGTGGGAACCAACAGGAGAAGCTGGAAAGAAAGGTCCATCCAAAGCAAAATTTTCAAAAAGCAGCATACATTTGAGCCCTGCTACATCTCCCTTGCCACGATGACCTTCAGATAACCTTGCTTCCCAGTGTGAGAGTAGCAGCAGAAGTGGTTTCAGTCCACTGCAACTGGAATGGACTGGGCAGCTTGCCAAGTGAATATCTGCTGGGTTAATCGCTGTGCAAATCTAATCAGGAACTGGAATGTGCCAGGCTCATTACTGAAATTAAATTCACCTCCAATTAAAGAGAGAGCTACAAGCCTCCATCATGTAGAGGTGCCCCCAGGCTGCCCCTCCCAAAAAACAACATCAAATCCAGTCCTGCTGAACTGCAGGTTTGCTGAACACTGGCAGAATTTCCAGGTGCAAGGAAGTGAAATGCTGCTCGTGTTTTCCCCCGAGGCTGTGTAAGGAGTTTGCTGATGCCCTTAATAAGTCACCTTGCAAGTCAGAGGTAACTTCAATGGTAGGATTTCCAAAGAGGTCTTGCCAGAGGGAATCTGGGGACACGGTAACTGGAACATCTCCCATGGCAGGATGGTTTCTGCAATCTGTGGGCACCTTTACAGATTCTCACCGTCAAGTGCTGAATCTTTCCTTGAGCCCTACGTGCCTCACATCTACACTTCAGAGTCCAAATAACAAAATTAACTTTGTGATGAGAACAGCAAAGCTGTGAAGTCAAGCAGGTAAAAATGCAGAGATGCTGACTTAAAAGTTGTTCAAGCTTCATTTGCCCCTTTGGCTTCTATGATTAGGCTTGCACAGCCTGATCGCATCATCGCCACTCTCACCATCATCTCTTCCTCTCTCTGGGCTTCATGTGGGCATTATCTCATTTCAGGGAAGAACGCTGAATATTTTAGGTTAAAATATGTGTCTGTAACTGAAATCCAGCACTAAGGTCTTGGCAGGACCACAGATGTAATTTCTGGACTCCTCCTCTCTTCTAATATTCAAAGAAGAAATAATCCAGAAAGATTTGGGCTTGACTTTCACCTGGAGATGGCCATCATGGATGGAAACACTGAATGATTCCCATACAAATGTCCTTGTTCCTCTCAAACCTTCCACCATCTACTCTAAAATCACACTATTCCCAAAAATATAGGGAGGGTCTGAGCACCCCCAGCATCATGGCCAGGAACCAGCACTGGGTAACACTGAGAAAGGAGACAGTGCTGGGATAACTGAGGAGCTCCAGCCTGTGGCCCGAGGATAAACTGTGTGACCTGGGGATTGCAGGAGGATCCCCTCTGGGTACGCCCAGGTCTGTACCTCATGTGGTGGTGACACCTCCTGGATGCAAAAGGAGTCAAAAGGTCCAAGACCTGGGACACCACATGACTTCTGCTATGATCCAGGCTGGCTGGAGGGAACTGGAGTTCAAGGAGAACATAGCACTTGCTCCAAATTATACACCAGAAGAGGCCTTTATATCCCATTTCTAAGACAAACAAAGGAAATTTGCACATGAAGACCTGGACTGAACAGAAGAATCCTCTCTGCAGCACAGTGACAGCACATCTGGGATGCTGGAGGATCCTCTTGCACTGTAAACTCATCCTCTCACCCCAGGCTTTCAGAAGCACCTTGCAGCTCCAGGGCTCTCAGAAAGGTTCTCTGCCCTCCTCCAGCCTCTTTTCCTCCTTCTTTGACAAAAAGCTATTAAAAATTATTTAGGTTTCTGGTGCCCCTTCTGCCAGGTGAGTGGCTGCTGGGAGAGCTGGGGGCACAACTGCCCAGCACACCCTTGGTCTCCTCGGGTACCCCATCCTCCAGAGACAGCTGTTGTAACTCCAAATCCCTGCTCTAAAGCAATCAGAAATGATGTTTAAATTGACACCTCCCACATTTTGACTGAGATTTTCCATGTTATAAATAGTCCTTGTGAATTTGGGAATCTCTCCAAAGAGAAAAAAGGTCTTTTAGAAATTACCATAATTAAAGATTCTATTTTATCTTTTTATAGGCATTTATGGGACTGTCAGATCTGTCTATAGGTGTTCTTTAGAAGAAAAATATTTTTTGCTACCAGAGATTGATGAACTGCCACATTCAGTGAGGTTCTGCCCCAAATCACAGCCTGGCTTAACTGGAGGGGAGTTTATAGCCCTGCCAAGGTCAGGGTCAGTAAATCAGTTACTGTGTTCTTACAGAGCTGGGGGAGGAACTGATTCTTTTGGGTTTTATTTTTTCTTTCCTCTGTGCTTTGAAAGACACTGAGAAACAATGTTTCATTTGTTTCTAGTATATAGGAAATTAAATATATATATATATACACTAAAGAAAATATTTTGTTTGCATGCAGTAGGATTTCANAGTTACTGTGTTCTTACAGAGCTGGGGGAGGAACTGATTCTTTTGGGTTTTATTTTTTCTTTCCTCTGTGCTTTGAAAGACACTGAGAAACAATGTTTCATTTGTTTCTAGTATATAGGAAATTAAATATATATATATACACTAAAGAAAATATTTTGTTTGCCAGCAGAAGGATTTCATATGGTGGCATTTCAAACTGGAGTATTGAAGCATTTCCTTTTGGAAGTACTGACACAAAATACCATCCCTCTGGGGGATTTCTGTTAATTTAAACAGCACATTTGCACTACGAATGGTTCAGACCTGAGGCACATTTCATGGGTGCCCAAAGTGTCACCTTTCTGGACATCTGGGCCTTTGGGACCTCTGCAAAAGCCAAAGGTGCTGAGCAGATCTCACATCTTTAGACAAAACCTGTTACACCCCCTCATAGGCTCACAAGCCCCAGGATGGTTGTGTCCAAGTGACCTGCCCAGTCCTCAGGCTCTGGGGGGATATTCAGGAGGTCTGTCCTTGCCTTGGCACGAGGAGCAGGGACACTGGCTGTCAGGTCCTCATCAGGTCTCCTGGGGTCCTCCTGCCTGGTCCACTCCCCTGCAGTCAGGAGCACTGGAGGACTGAAGGATTGCTGTGCTATCTTGTTGCAGGACTTTTAGACCACTGTAATTCCTTTGGCACTGTCATCTCCATCTGACCTGGCCAGGTCTGTCCTGTTGGTGATTTACCTGTGCCTGATCTGACACAAGCAAGAGAGAGGGTGTTTGTTGTTGGCAGCATTTTGACCAAGGAAATCTGAGTCAGCCTTGAAAGTGGTCTCCTTGAGGAACTGGCCCATGACACTGTTCGTCTGCAAGCTCAGCTGTAGCCAGCATCTCTGAAGTAGCTTCCAGGTGGCCAAGACAATGTATTTGTCTGCACGGAGAGAAGATGGTGGCAGCTTGGAGCCTGAGTCTTGTTCCCTTCTCATTACTTTGCTTTGGGGTACTGCTGGGAGCCATACCATGCCACCTGCAGCCACCCTTCATTTGCCAGAGGATTATCTTGGAGACCTGCTGGTTCTGAGACTACAGGGGCTCCTGGGATCTACCTGCCACATGAAGTAACTTCCCCATCACCTCCAGGGCCTCCTGGTGTGCCTTCTGCTCCAGGTCACTGGTGTCTGACTCAGTGGAAGTCACTGAAACCATCTGCTTTGACTCCAGAGCTTCCCTGGAGACCATGAACCATCCCGGGGCTCATCACTCTGAGTGGCACCAGTTTAGATGCAGACAGCTCTTCCCAGTTCCATAAAGCATTCGGCCAGATCCATTAAGATCTGGATCACACTCCACTTGTAGATCCCACTCTGGCCACATGAAAGCAATTGCTTGCATCTTTCCATGTGTTGCCAGCAGCTCTCTGATGTATGGAGGTTCCTCTCCCAAAATACTCACCAAACCCAGCTCCAGGGTGCCCAGCTGAGTGGCCAGGTTGTCCTTCCCAGTGTCTTCATCACAGCTGGCTATATGCTCAATATTCACAGCAAGGCCCAGGTTCATGCTGGCAGTCTGGAAGCTGGGCAGGCTGGTGGACAGGTGGAATTATCCCCTCTGGTGCACCTCACACGGGATTTGTCAGCACCATATTTAGTCTGCTGAAATGTTCCTGGTTTTTGCAGAATGCTCATGTACTCATGGAGTCTTCTCTGAGTCTTGTGATCAGACTGTAGGACTGAGCCCTCTTCTTACTCCTGTTGCATTTCATAAGCACCCTCTCTAGACCAGTTGGAGTCAAAACACAAAATACTTCAAAGCCAGAGCTGACAGCTCATGAGTGATGTTCCCATCATGTGTGGGGCTCTCACTCACACTCATGCTGCCTCTTCCAGCCTGTGCTTTCTGTCTGATTGATGGATTTAGCTGAAGACCTTCTTGCAGAGGGTGTTAAGAGGCAGATCCTGGATTCACAGCTCCTGAGTTAAATGTCTGAAATGCCCTGCTTGGAACCCCCCAGATCTCAATGCTTCTTTTCCCTTCCCACATTTCTCTGTGTTACTTCACACTCAGCTCTCCAGAGCCTTTTCCCTCGTGTGCTCTGGGGCAGGTTTTTGAGAGGAGAGACACTAATTCCCTCTGGCCTCTGGAAATCTGTGGATCCCCATCCTGACTGCTTATTGCATCTGGTTACTTGTTCGATCCTCTCCAGGTTTCAATCCTAAGCCCAAGTGCTGCACAGCTACTGTTCATGTCACACCCCATGATGGCTGTTGGTCATCTGCTTTGGTAGCTGCGGTCTCTTGCTCTGCAGATCCCTAAGGGAGAGCTCGTCCACAGGACAGCTGCCTGCTGAGGGTCAGAGGCTGCCCAAGGGACAGTCCTACCAGCACCAGATACACTTGCATCCTGTTCCTGTCACCACTTGCACTGACAGCCCGACAGGAAAAATCATACAGGTGTTGGAACTGTTCAGGAGCTGCAAGTACAAAGAAGAGCTGAGAGGGCCCAGGTGTAGCCCTGCCACAGGTTGGCAAATAACCACTCCAAGAGCAAAGCTGCACTGCTTGGCAGCTCTGCCACAGGGCTGCGAGGGGGATCTGGAGTGCAGGTATCAGGTGGAGCCCAAGAGCCTTCCAGTGGACTCTGAGGGATGCAAAGACCTTGCTACAGAGACGAGAGCTCGGTGCTGCCCCAAAGGTTAATTAGCAGCATCCTTTGCCTTCGGAGGTGTTCATCTAAGTGCTTCTTCATGAAGGGACAGCTGGCTTTGTTGCCTAGAAACAGCCTTGCTGGGGCTTTGAGGAAGGTACCTGGAGCTTCATTAGGAGAGGATGTTAGTGGGATTTTCAGATTTAGCTGCACTATGTAAATTATTTCTCAGGGCAGCCCTGAGGCAAAGCGGCTGCCGGTTACTATCAGCCACACATCACATCCAAGCACTGACAAGACAAATAAAGGTAATTCTCTCTTTCCCCTTCATCAGGGGGATGTGATTAGGTGGTGAAGGCCTTGGCCAGGTGCTCACCAGCATTACCTGGCCCAGCCAAGTAAACAGCGAGCGAGGGGAGCGAGGGAGCGAGGACCAGCCAGGTCCAACACCCTCCAGCTGTTGGAGGTGAGCAGCAAGCAAGCAAGTAGCCATCTTTCATGGCTTGGAGAGGGTTGTGGGGAGTATAATCATTAGAAAATAAAGAAGACCTGAGGAAATGGGGGTTTGTTGATGGTTTTTCCATGTTACACAGGCCGTACCAATGCTGGGAGGCTGCATGGAGCTGCTGAACTGGGGACAGTGGAAGTTGAACTGTTGAATTACGGAGCCAGATGGTAATTAGATTCTTCCTGGGACCATCTCTTCTGTTCTGGTACCTGACAAATATCTGGGGAATTATTTCAGCCAACCTTGACTGGTGATGGCATAAACAATGATCCTGGTTAACACTCCCTGCAGCTCCCAGCAGGACCAGCACAGCCCAAGGGACATCCCAGCATCTCTGCATGAAGATGTGGAGAAAGAAAGGATGAACATTGATGATTATGGACTCAGGGCTTTTTAAAACCAACTGCAACTGCTTTTTAAACACTGAGTAAAAGTCTGGGCGTACGTGTAGACCAGGTCAGATCAGAGAGCTATAAAAGCCAGACATAAAGGACTCGTTCCCATGTGTCCACCTGCCCTTGCCAGTGCCTGAGTTGGTGTTTGACCCTGAGCTGCTGGACCCAGGGATGCTGAAGGCCTTACAGCAGTGTGGGTGCCTTCTTGGCACTGAAGGCCCTGCTCTGCTATGCCTGGCTGTGTCAGTGTCCACATCTGTCCCCATGGGGTCCACACCTGGGAACACCTTCCTCATCCCAACTGTGGATGCACCACAGGAACAGCAGCTGCCCTGGCCATGGCAATGCCTTGTATCAGAGGCTGAAGCATGCCCAGGGCAGGGGGAACCAAAGGAAAAGAGAACATCTCACGCATTTTTCCTGAGGATTGTTTTGGAGGGAGGGTGCTTGCACTTGCAGGGGCTGCCTTGCTTGGTGTGTACCTCAGCCATGAGGCTCTGAAGTCATCTCACAGCTTGCCTTGCCAGTCTGAGGTGTAGCTGATGTTGCTGGTGCAAAGTGAGGGATCCCAAAGAGCTCCCTGCTGAGAAGGCCTTCTACCCACCTTGGGCAAGTGAGCTCAGAAACAGCTCAAGGCAAATACAGATTGCTGGGGGAAAGAGAGATTTTCTGAAGTAGGGGATATGTGTCCTTGGTGGCTCAGAAGCAGAACCATCAGCAGAGTAAACAGCAAACCACCCTCGCTCTCTGCTCGCACCTTGGCCCAGGCAGGAAGCTGCCTGCTGAAGTTTGACTCCTGATGAAGGCTGCAGAGGGGGGATGGGCAGGAAACAACGGCAGACAGAGCAACAGCCTTTTAATTAGAAGGCAGTGCAGATAATTGTGACGGTGATAAATGTTTTCATTAGAAAAGAGGATGTTGTGCTGCAGCTGTGCCAGAGGCTTTGGAAGCTCCTCCTGACCCGGGAGTGAGAAATGGTCTTCCCTGGCTTCTATGAACAGTTCCCCAGGCATGCTGGGGTCGGGAGTAGGTGTGGGATCCCCTGAGAGTCAGCTCTGATGGCCTAAAATCACATCGTGGAGCTGGAAGGGCTTGCTGAACTGTGTGCTCCTGCTCTGAATGGGATTTCAGGGCTCTCTTCCCTCTCTGCTTGTGGGTGCAAATGAGCAAACCTGCACACCCACCTCCATCCCAGTGTCGACGTGCCTCGAGGTGAGATGTGCTTGGTTGCCTTAAAGGATGCAGAAGATTTCTGAGCATAAAGAAAAAGAATAAATCCTCCTGGTCACTAGTGAGACAGTGAGACATCTTTCCACGCTGATGCCTGCCCTGCCATCCTGTCTACGTGCAGCCACAAGTGTTTGTGCTGTCTAGTGGTGGTGGTGACAACTTAGGTCAAGTTGGGATGTCCTTCAGCATGAAAGTCTGGAAAATCACCTAGATTTATGGGATTATGGGACTTCTGAGAACTGATTTAACAAGAAATAGATCAATCATTCAAAAATAGTTTACAAATGGACTATCTTGGTGCCAGATTTAACACTTCAAATTGATTTCCTTTCTCTTGTTGCAATGTATCTCATTAATTAAGTAGCACAGGTTCCCCGAACTCCTGCATGCTTCTGTTCATTTCCATCTCAGTCACTGCCCTCATTAGAATATTTTGATGCAATTAGAAGTCTTAATCTCATTTCTTTGTCTTTCCCCGGGAAGAACTTAACACAGTGATCTGTAACACCACGGCTAGGCTGCTCCTGGTGCTGTCAGCAGACACTGCCACTGCAAGTCATCCTTCACAGATGTGGTTTAGGGCCCTTTTGCAGCTTCCACTCACTGCTTTCCTCCACATGTTGCCCTGGCAGTGTTTTGATCTCTCGTGCTAAAGGTTGTGCAAGACTTTTGTGATTTGTTCTTATGGTTTAACATCCTCCATGCTGTGAGAAGAGTTCTTTTTTTTGTGAGTGATGACGTGTTTTGAGAGGTGACTTATCCTGTCACCTTCCTTGCTGTTGTTTAGAGACACCATTGTCCAGTAGGGTCTTGAACTCTTCAATCAGGTGTGGCACTCATAAGCTGGACAGCCCAGCTTACACCAGAAGCGATGACAAAGTTACTGGTCCCTGGGCATCCTCTCACCTGCTGCATATAAATCAGCCTTTATTTCATTGTCCCTCAAAATAGAACCGTGCAACACACATAATGGCTGAGGCAATGACTCACCACCAGCCCACCCATCCATGAGCTGGGAGTTCAGCAGAGCAGTAACGGTGTCCATTGCCCCATGAGAGCCAGGTCACCTCTGATCTGGAGCCTGGAAGATGGTCTGCTTAATCAGTGGGCCTAAGTGAAATATGCTTAACTGAATTCTTCTCAGCTCTTCTCAAAATCACACCATGCAGTCAGTGAGACCAGCCTGGGTGACCTTCTGATTCCAGGAAAAAACTCAGAATGAGTAGAGACAAAACATGAAAACAAGTGAAAAAGAAACACCTCAGGAAACGTGAGTGATGACGAGCTGGCTGAGAAAGGATGAGCTGGTACCCAAAAATTATCCAGCATCACTATCTAGAGAACCCAGGACTGATGCCTCCAACTGTGTCTGCTCCAGACTGTGCTGCCACCTTCCAACAGTGTTCTGCAGCCCAGTGCCTTGGGGCTCAGCTCACAGAGGGCACGGTGGGCAGGGGGGAGCTCTGGTCACCAGGAGGTGCCAGCAGTGCTGGACAGAGCCACCCACAGCCCCCCGCTGAGCTGTGCTCCTGTGTTCACTGCACACAGACTACGTTCAAGCAGTGAAATCACAGACTGGAGGAGGTGAGGATGGTTATTTTGGCACACAGGTCCTGTCCTCAGGGCAGAAAAAAATCCTTTGGGTAAATGTCCTTTAAATTTTAGAGCCGGGAACAGGAACACAAAATGCCTTTCAGCAACTGCTGGAAATGGTTGTGAGTAAATCCCTGTGGTGAGCAGGAGACTTCCACTTCTGGTCCTTTACTAAACAGAAATAAATCCCAACCTTACAGCAGCTGAGCCAGGAGATAGAAGATGCAGCGTGGCTTGTTCTGCATCTCTTTGCACTACAATTCTGCCCATCGTGCCCCACCACTCGTCCTCTTGCTCTTCCCTTCCACCAGCACCAGGGCAGTGGTACCCTGATGTTCTGATGAGAGCTTATCTGAAAGAATGAGCCTCCTTTCCCCCTCACTGTGTGCTCAGCACCAGGTCCTGGTGCTGCTGACCTGTGGTGCAGTCCCAGGTGAAGATCAAGATGCAGCTGTCATCGTGACACTGAAAAATGCTATCACAGTTACTGCAGGACCAGGCGGGTTTCTGAAGTCCCTGGAGCGTGGCAGAGGTTCAGAAAATTGCCTCCCTCTGGTGGTGGCTCTGCTGCTGCATAAGGTCACCCATGGGTCAGACTTGGACCAAGTCTGAGAGAGAGTTGGTTTGAGAAAGACCAAGACCAAGCTTTGCACACTTGGCCTTCCACGTAGCATCAGAGGGGAAGAGCAGTGACCCTGGGCAGGTGGCAATTGCAGGAGCTGCTGATGATGAATAGCACGAGTCCTCCGGTGATCCCTGCTCTGCTGATGCCAATGGTGGCACCAGTGAGCTCTTGGAGGACTAAACCCCAGCTGGAACAAGCAGGTGAGGGAAGCTGAGATTAGAAATTGGTAGAGAGAAAAAAATAAATAGATCAGAATAAAAAAAATAGGTCAGAGTTGAAATGTGTAACTCTGGAGAGATGATGTCCTCCAGAAGTCAAAGACTGAGTCTGAACATCACCTTCAGTGGCAGATCCTTGTGGAAATACAGGAGCTGTTAAATAACAGAACCCAGGCAGATAAACCAAGGAGGAGATGCCAACCCACCCGACAGAGGTTGCACTGGGGGTGGTGATGGTTAAGGGTGCACTTCAGAGGAGACCTCAGAACCAGACGAGCAAAACTGACAACAGTTTGGCAAAAACATTACCCCGGAGTTGGAGTATGTTAAATGCAAAGCTGTGCATCCCTGAAATATGTGTCCTGAAAACAAGGAATTCTGCAATAACTGCCACGGAAAGGAGCATTATGCAAATATATGCAAAGTTATCAAGGCGTGTGTAATCACAGAAAGCGACAGTTCAGATAGCAGGTGAATTGTTCACTCAAACAGTGGCATAAACAAAGGGAAGAAAATAGTGGAGGAGTTAAATGGAGACCCCCCCCACTGCTGAACTCAACCAAGGCGTTGTGCAGGCAGAGGGAGGCAACCCAGGGAAGTGAGAATGCAAATCAGAAAGTGAAACAAACCCCCGAAAAACAAAGTCAGAGGGAAAACAAAGGGAGAAAATGGACATGGTTTACAAAATGTGTGCTTACAAGGGGTGGGCCCACTTGGGCGCAGGTTAACTTTGGGGATTGCAAAGACTGAAGGGCAGCCAGCAGTAAGGCATTTGTTTATTCGGTGAGGCAGACCCTTTCCCACTGGAGAGGTCAGGTTTTGCAGGAGCTGAAGTGCAGAGGGGCCTGCAATGATCCAGCAAGTGGCTGCTTTATGGCAGTTGGGCATGTGTGGCGATGGCATCAGGAAGGGGTTGTGTCTCTCGAGAACAATCTCATGTAAGGATCAGAAGATGCCAACTCTGGAAGCATTAAGTCTGGAATAGTTGCAGAGCAACTTCCAACAAGACAGAAGTGCTGTTCCCCTTGCTGAGCTGAGATACCTGGGATCAGAGACATCATCCATATAATCTCTCAGTGGTGGTTTCTCAGATGTCATTCCAAGAGCAGTTCAGCAAGGAGCAGTATGGAGATGTGATGAAGCAGCAATGTTGTGAAGGACCTGACTGTGACCCCAGGGAGCATCTCACAATTACTCTTGCTAAGGTGCGTTGGTCCACCCTCACAGGCAAGAAGTTTCTCCTCCTGTTGAGGTGGAACTTCCAGTGTTTCCCCTTCTGACCATCACCTCTCATCTTGTCCCAGGGCACCCCTGACAAGAGCCTGGCCCCTTCTCCTTGCCCCCCACCCTGCAGATATCTGTAACCATTCCTCAGCTCCCCTCTCAGGCTTCTCCTCTCCAGGCTGAACAGCCCCAGGGCTCTCAGCCTTTCCTCACCAGAGAGATGTTCCAGCCCCTTCAGCGTCCTCATGGCCTCCCTTGGACTCTCTCCAGTATTTCCCTGTCCCTCTTGAACTGGGGAGCCCAGAACTGGACACAACACTCCAGAGGTGGTCTCACTAAGGCAGAGTAGAGAGGGAGGTGAA
>VWZY01004827.1:181248-195101 GCA_013399075.1 Chloroceryle aenea | reverse complement strand
TTTTTTTACTCAAAGGAAGGCACCTGTCTTGAGCTTGGAAGAAGTGATGTTTGGATATCAGCCAGGGATCTTGGGCCCCCTTACCTTCTAGAGTCTTAGCCCAAGGGATTCTTCCAAGTAGGTCTTTGTCCAAGAGGACAAAGTTAGCCCTCCTGAAGTCTGGGGTTGCAATCTTACCTATTGCCCTGCTTCTTCCTCATATGATACTGAACTCTGCCATGTCGTGATCGCCACTGCCAGTGCTGTCCCTGGCCTTCCCATTCCCAACCAGACCTTTGTTTGTTAATGCAAGGTCCAGCAGCACACTCTTCTTCACTGGGCCTTCCAACACCTGCATTAGGAAGTTATCACTGGTGAATTGCAGGAGCCTTCTGGACTGAGCAGGCCTCACTGTGCAGCCCTTCCAACAAAGATCAGGGTGATTGAAGTCACCCATGAGTACCAGAGCATGGGATCTTGAGGCTGCTTCCAGCTGCCTGTAGAAGGCCTCATCAACATCCCCTTCCTGGTTTGGTGGTCTCTGGCAGACACCCACACCAGTTCCACTGATATTTGTGTGACCCTTAGTTCTTACCCAAAACCTTTCAACACGTTTTTCACCCCACCCTGGCCAGAGCTCAATGCGTTCCAGTTTCTCTTGTGCATAAAGAGCAACTCCACCACCTCTCCTTGTTGGTCAGTTTATCCTAAAAAGGACATGGCCGTCCATGACACTATTCCAGTCAGGAACTCCTTATTACTAAGAATTGCTTGCTCACTTGTCAGCTACCACAGCAGCCAGCAGGCAGGAGCCTCAAACAGATGATGAAGAGGAGGGATTTTTGCAATACTTTTTGGCACCGAGGCCAAGGTCACCACAGACCATTTCCAGTAAACATCTGCCCTAACTGGAAAGCTCTTTCCATGAAAGACTCAGCATTACAGGTTGTGGATGTGGCTTCTTGAACACGTCCCATGAAAACCCTGGGCACATTTCAGGCAGGAGATGAGCCTCTTCACATCTTCCTGTTGTGAAGTTGGTTTTGAGCCATCAGAAATGACTTCACATACACATTTCTGGATGTGTCTTAAATAATGACCAAGAAACTTTTATCAAGAATAATTACAGAGTTTCCTTTTAAGGCAGCCTTTATGGGCAGACCACTCATACCTATGAGTCAAAATGATTTGAACCCTTCAGGCAGTTTCTCCAGGGTTCAGCCCCACCATTTGAAGCACACACCAGACTGGGACCAGCACTGTCCTTCTCACAACTCGGCCACTGAAAATAGGCAAGTCAGAGAGCAGTTATTCTACATCATCTTCATCTGGAGGTGGAATGATATGAGCTGACGTTCTCAGCATCAGCCAGCACACTGCATCAGCCTTGGCAATCAGCTCTTCTAGCTTGTAAACAAGCGTGTAATCACAGCCCTCCACCACACCATTCATGGGAACACACCTGGAAAGGTAGGCTTGTTTTCAAAGAGAAATCCAAGAAACAGCTTTTAGCCTGGAAGATTTTGATTGCACCTCCACAAGCATAATTATTGAATGCCTTGATTTCATTAATTCCTGAGTGTTTCTTTCCCATCTGTTGTAGTTTCATTCGATGGATGGATGAGTGCTTGCACAGTAACAGGTCCCTCCATCCCACCTGGCAGTGCCTGACTCAGAATGGCTTCGGTGCCACAAAGTGATGCAAACACATAATCCTCTGTTATCTCTTTTCACCCAGATGAATGAGCCCTGAATCAGATGTCAATAACTGCTTGGCATTCTTGGAGATCTCTGCATGCTGGTGAGTTTATCTCCATACAATTTCCCTGTTGAGAAAGCGAGAAAGGGCCTCGGCGTCTGCTGCTCTGTGCAATAGGAAGCTGTGGTAGAGGTTGAGCAATCCAAGGAATGCTTGAAATGCCCACTTGAGTTTCTGCTCTGGAGCCTCATGTTTTGCCTTTTCTCTTGTGTTCTCTTGGTTTCTCAATTCCCACCACTTGGCCTCAGTTTTTAACAGGATCCTCTTCTTGGCAGAAGCACAGCTCTGTGTTTGTGGAGCAGAGTGCACAGGATGGAAGCAGAGGAACAAGCACAGGAATGCACACGAGTACATCACCAGCTCTTACTACAGCAGGAGAAAGACAGGGGTGGGACTAGCCATCATGCGAAGTTGCTAGGACAAACAAAACAACATCCTCTGCATGACACAACCTCTTGGATCAACATTCACATCATTCCAACCTTTCAGCTGCACAGTTCACTCTTTTTTTTTTCTGCTGAGCTCTGGGAACCATGTGCATGGTTGTCCCCTTACTGTATTTCACTCATGAGCAGTTCACTCAGATGACCCAAACAAACCTCCAGTGGCTGCATACCCTGACCAGCCAGTGAGCACCTCAGCTTTTGAAGGCATGATCTCGGTGGAAATCATAATTTTTGATAATTAAGCAGCTCCCTCCTCCAGCCTGCCATGGGGAGCTGGGTCTCCAGCAAGGTCGAAGGTGTGGGCCTGCATGCTGCAGGTATCTCAGCCTAGAACCCTCCACGAGCAGAGAATACCCCTGCAGGTGGCCTTGGTGGGGGGCAGTGGTTTGCAGTGATTGCTGTCACTGCCATCCTGATGGGCTCCTGTGCCAGCTCTGTGGTAGCCACATCAACACACCTTTGAGTGGGGAATGGACAAGGGATGGTGTGTCCCAGTGGTTATGGTTTGAAATCCACATGTCAGAGCCTAACCTGAAAATTTAGGAATCTTTAAGAGTATTTCTGCTCTTCTAAACCATGGCCTCAGCCATCAGACCATAGATAGCAGAGAGCTGTGTGATACTGGATCAAACCATCACTATGCATGGACATGGGTCTGTACTGGGTTTGTCACAACTCTTGTCTTTGCTGCTGTGAAAAGGGATTTGTTCCTTCCGGAGACACAGAAGTGGAAGTGTCTGGTGCTATAATTCCACCTGGGAGGTTTGTGAAGTCTTTTCTACCGGTGTCTGTTGGGAACTGAGCTATTACATCTTGTTCTTGTTGTTCCTGTTCTCCTTCCTCCCACACTGCTTTTCCAGATGACAACATTTGACCGACTGTGCCCAGATCATGACCATAGCTGGCACCAGTGGTGAGTGAAACACCATCCACAGAGGGAACGGGACAGCCCAGCCTTGTGCAGTCCCTGCCCTTGCAGAAGGCTGGAGGTGATGGATCTGTACCATGAGCTCCAGTATCATTTCCCTGCTCCCCATGCTGAAAATATCTTCCAGCTCCTGGTTTGGATGAGGCAAAGGAGCTTTCTCCCCCTTCCTTACCTGCCTGTGAATGGAAGGAGCCACAGCTATGTCTGTATTCCTGATCTGACCAGACTGGAGGAAACCCAGCCCTGCATCTCCCTTCATCCCGAGTGGCTGTCCTTGGGAGAGAGCACCCATGGGAGCTGCAGAGATGAGGAGCATTGAACTGCCGTGCACCACGGGCAGAAAACCCTTCAGAAGAGCACATTTTGGAGCACAAATGACTCTTTGCCTTCTCCCCCAGAGCACTGCAGGGGCTGTCCTAGCCCTGGGTGCCTTGCAGCCTCTCCACATTTCCTGTTTTCATTCCAGTATCTGCAGTGCTCACATACCTCATGCCTCGAATTCCAGCCCTGACACACCAGGAAAAAGGGCCAAGGGCAGATTCATGGGAGTCTCTGAGCCTTTCGTGCCCTTTCCCCAGCCAGGCTGGGGTTGCTGATAACTCCCTGACTCCCTCCTTCATCCTTTTTTCTTATTTCTTTCTCCTAATTCCCAGAGTTGCTGTGTGATCCCTCAGCACTTCAATGCCTCAGTGATCTACTGGAGAGAAGGGCATGGATTTGCTGAGGGCAGCAGCTGGGAAGAGCTCCCTCACTGAATTGGTGCTGTTAGTCTAGTGAGAAAGTGTGTACAAAAGATTGCTCTGAGGTCCAAGAGCCTTTGCAAAATATGAGACGTAGCCAACATAATCCCCACTGCAGTGATGACTTTCTAATTCCTCCCTCCTAATGGTGTAAATCAGGAGTAAAACCCTTAAGCCAGTGGAAGGTTTGTCTTGGCAAATGTTTAGTAACACTGCTCTGAGTGCAGCGTCAGCCACATCCTGAAGATTGTCTTCTGTGCTTCCCTCAGCTCCCAGCCAGCCCCGATGCACAGCACCCAGGACACACGAATCATGCAGACTCAGCAATTTGTGACTTCAGGGACAAACTCCGCTCCTTTTAATTCCGGTGGATAGTCGAGGGCAGATGTTGACAGCAGGAACAGTAAAGCTATGGCCAGTCCAAAAGCCAAGCACCATGTGAGAGCACAGGAGAACATTTCCAGCCCCATGTACGGCACCTGCTGTGGGCAGGACCCTCTCTCATCCCACTGTCGGCACCTTGGGCAGGGGATCGAGGCCAATGGTCATGGATGAGCAGGACACCTATTGGCAACTGCAAGTGCTGATGGCATCACCCAAGGGATCTCATCCAAAAGCTGTGCTGTCCTGTGGGCAGCTGCCCTTCCCACCCAGAATGGTGACAAGGCTTCAAGAGCAAGCACTGGGGAAGCAGTAAATTTCTACTCCAGGTGGAGTGTTCTCCACAACCACCCCCCAGCCCTGCCCTTGGAATTGAGCTTGCAGATCTGGCCCCAAAGAAACCATCTCCATGATGTTATGTCCCTACTGCCCCCTCCTCTGTGACTCCCCACCTGTGCCCTCAGCTGGCAGGGTGAGGAAAGGAGGGGAACCCCAGCTCCAGTCTGGGGAGCTCATCAGGAGGAAGGATTCTCTGTGTGGCCCAAGTGGGAAGCCAGAGGAGCAGCAGTGGAAGCCCACCAGGCTGCACAGCAGCATGCTGGCAGATCTCAGCCCGCCCTACAGCGTTCAGATGCTCAGCCTGGCATCAGCTGGCATCCAAGGGTGACTGCTAAGGTGTCTCTGCAGGATAAGATAACCCAGGACAGCGGGCTTCAGTCCCACGGCAGAGCCCACACTGCTCCTAGAAGTGCTTTAGGAGTCTAAATTGAAAACTCCCTCTGTGGCAGATGAGGGGGCAGAGCAGAAGCAGCTCCTGCTCAGGGAGGAGGAGTTGCTGCAGTCACTGCCCATGCCCTGGGGAGCATCCTGGACATGGTGGCCAGAGGGTTCACCCCAATTTCTTTGAGCATTTCCAAGCCTATTTTAGCTGCACTTCTCTGGTGGATTCCTTTGCTTTGGACTTTGGATGAAAACTCCTGTTTTAACTTGGTTTAAAATATTCCCTTCCCACTCAAAGTGTAGTTTGGACTGAGAGGCTTAATAGACACTGTCTTTCACTGCATTTTAATTACTTCATCAGCAAACGGGCTCTACTCTGTCTTACTTTTACTCAGAGACAACACGTAGTTTAAAGTGAAAACAGGATTATTTAAAATGGAAAGTGCTACCTTTTCAGAAAGCATCCTTTTAAAATGTTGCTTTTGCAAATTCTCTTCACCTTCCTCCCCTCCTTCCTTCAATGCACCCTAAACACTCCTTTCTCTTGTGGAAAAAAAAAAAAAAAGGACAGTTTTTGAGACATACAAAACTATGTGAGAGACAAGAAAAGATGATCCAGTTGCCTATGTTGAAAGCACAGAATCACGGTGCAAAGTTCTCCAGCAGTCTTGCACATCTCTAGCAAAGGGGCTTGTTCTGAAAAGGTTCTTTGATGAAATCACATTTTCCATGACAAAAAAAGGTCTTTCTCAAAGCCATCTCGAGAGCTCGCTCTTGGCTTTGCCTGCTGTTTGGAGACGGGGCTGTTTCAGTTACTCAGGTAAATGCTGCCAGGGGCTGAAGGCTGAAGTGCAGAGAGGGGCTCCTGGGCATCTCTGAGCTGTCGGCCTGGTTGGCAGCCAGGTTGTCCCAGGCTCTGACACCAGACAGGACAAGGTGGTGACGAGAGGCATCCCAGCCAGTGGGGACCTGAAGCGTCTGTGGAGAACAGCCGCGGCTTTCTCCAGGTGAAGGTTCTCTGGTACAGGAGACACGTGGGCAGAAGGCCATATGGCTGGAACCTGCTGAACTGGGACAAGCCATGGACCCATGAGGTCCATTCATCCTTCTCAGAGCTTGGAAATAGATCTGCAGCTGGAGGAGCAAAGGCCAGCTGGAGGTTACCAGCTCTTCTTGCTGCTTCAGCCTTGTCTAAGGCTGACCCACCTGCCTTCCAGAGGCACTTTGTACATCATGTACTGGTGACTGAGCCCAGCTTCTCAGTGTCTTCATGCAGCAATGAGGAACAAGTGGTGAAGGGTTTAAAAGAGATCCTCTGATACCCCCTTGGTGTGTGCCAAGTGACCTTCCCCACCTCATTGCTTAACAAAGCAGGCAAGCCTTGTATTTTCTGTGCCTGATCATAAGGAAGGTCCCATCTCGAGAAGTCTTGTTCTTAATTCTGATCCACAGTTTTCTGGAAGCCAATAAAAATACCATCTCCTTCATACTTTTGCTTTGAGGACAAGAGTTTAGGAAGATTCATGAAAAGAAGTGAGAAGGGGACATGAGGAATACCCTGTTGTCATAATAGACAGCCACGAGAAATACAGGAGGTCTTCAGGGTTTTCAGAGCTGAGGTTTACTGCAAAAGGAAGCTGTGCATCTCCTCCCACAGGGCTCTTGCACCTTCTGGCCTTTGTCCCTGGAGCAGCTGGGGGCATGTGCATGGCCCTTGCTCTTTTTGAGCATATCCAGTGTCCTTACAGCCCTAAACCTTAGGGACTGCAGGACTCCATTTCCTAGACACACTCATGCTTGTTGACCAGGACCATGGTTTTAATAGCACAGCATGGCCAGAGGACTGACATTATTCAGCTGGCTGCCTAACCCAGCTGCTCTGGAGCCCCCAGAGTTGTTCCTTGCAGGATCTAACCCCCATGGGCATCTCCTTGCCCCACTGGCATGCTCACCATGTTGCCATTGCTTCCCAGCTCAGGGAGTCCAGGAGTGTAAGCAACACCAGGGTGAGTCCCCCGGTGGGAATGGGACAGCTCAGCTGCTGAGCACACCCCTCTCTATGCCAAGTGGCAGGATGATGGTGTGCAGCACCTTCAGAAAGGATTTTTCCCAATGGTTCATGATGCAGGGTGTCTTTCCTAGCGTGTTAAGCAGAGCAGACACAGTGCAGTGTGAGCCACTGCTCCCCTTAGTCCCATAAAGGTTCCTCCACCCCATCCTGTTCTCCCATGGTCCTGCCCTCCCATTGCTGCCTCTCCTGCAGACCAAAAGCGGTGTCCTGGGGATAAAGGTGGGCAGCACTGAGGTTTTTAAGCAAAATAAAGCAGGAGCCTGGAGCTCCTGAACCATCTGTCCCTCCCTGAACGTTGTGCAAGGCAGAAGCCATCCTCTTAGCCCCTCTGCTGCTGGCAGGAGTCCCAGATCGCTCCATTTGTGAAGAGCCAACATGCCCTTCATTTTTCCCTCTCAACCTTCAGTTAATGCGTTTGGGACTCCAGTGTCCTGCACTGCTTCCAGATAAAAGCATCAGCTCCAGATAAAAGCATCATCTGGAGGCATCACTGTGATTTCTCAGTACACGAAGAACAGAAGGTGCCATCAGAGTGGACCTGACCTTCAGGAGCCAACAGGACCATCAGTAGTGTGGGGCAAGGCTCGAGGAGGGGGCTGGTGGACCACGCTGGAGGAAAGGGGAGGAGTAGAGGGACTGCTGGTCTGTCTGAGTGAGTCTACCAGGCTTTNGCTTTGAAGGGGCTTGCTGAGGAGCAGGTCACCAGAGCAGCCTGGGGGTGAGAGAAGGCACAGAGCAGGAGAGAGGAGGTGAAGGGGATGAGGCAGGAAAAGGTCAATGGGGTCTGTCCTCTGTCAGCTTTGGGGGGTCAGTGATGAGTGTGGAGGTGTGGGAGGGGAGGAAGGCTCCTGCTGACCTCCCAGGGATGACTACTCATTGGCATTGTGATTGTGTCCAGCCCTTGTGACTCCAAAGGGAAGGAAGAATTCCCAGCACTGGGACACCCTTCTTGCATGGCCTTGAGAGGAAGCACTGCTTGTATCTGCCTCAGTTTCCCTGTCTATAAAATGCGAGCTCCACTGAGACCACCTCAGCTCGATGCACTTCGAGATCCTGGGAAGAGAGCAGCATCAGCTGCCACCCCCCATCCCTCAGCTGGTTGGGGCTGTGCACCAAGCATGGCCAGACAGGGTTTCTCCTCAACAGCCCACCTTTGGGACCAGGCTGGCCCATCGGAGAGGCTGTTCTGGGGGCAGTAAAGGAGTCGGGGCTGCTTGAGGAAGACCCCCTACTATTTGGAAGAAGGTGAGATCTGGATTTGTCACTTAGATGTGGGAGATTCCAGTTCCCTGGTACCTGCTGGTTCATCAGAGCAGTGAGACTTAACCCTGCCTCTTGTCCTTAGCACCACCACAGCCCTGCAGCAGAGGAACAGGGCAGGGGTAGCTCTTTTTTTTGTTTCAGCCTCTTAAATCGATCCCACCCCTCTCCCAGCACTATGCAAAGTCAGTTCAGGGACTGAAAAGCAAAATCTTGTTCCCTTTTCTGGGTCTCTTTAAAAGCCCAGAGCCTTTGGTGTCATTCAGGTGGTGACACACACACGGTGGTACAGACTGGCTGGAGTGGGATCTCTCCCTGCCAGCCACGGACTAACCCTAGAAAGCAGAGGAAAAGAGCAGGTAACAGAGTGAGGAAAAGCCACTGCATGTGAGTGCCCATGAATCATCCCACACTCACATTTTCTTCTGTGTTATTATCCCTTTTAAAAATTAAAGCTGGTAATAGGTTACTGCTGTTGCAAGTGAGCTAAGGGGAGATTTTAGGGAGGTAAAATTATAATGCTATCCAGGGAGAGAAGGGGATAGGGAGAGAAAATTGGAAGGGATTCATTCTGAACTTATCCTCACTTATAAATACTCCCCCAGGTTAGAACCTTATGGTGTTAATAATTAACCAGAATCTTATGAAAGCTAAAATAACTCCAACAGGCAGGAAGATCATCCTCCAGTATTCACCATGTGCACAAACCTCGCCCGCCACTCGTCTCAGTTACTGTGGCAACAGGACATCTGCTTGCCACAATATCCTTCATTAATCATTTACACTCATGGGAAAGAGAGAAAGAAAAAAGGCAAGTCTTGGAGGAATGATACCACAGGAGCTATTTCTGCTGCCTCCTGCCAGCGAGTGGGACCAGCTCTGAACACAGCCTTTCAACCAAGATGTCAGGGTAGGGGCTGGGTGCTGCACAGCTCTTAGTGCCTCCACAGCCTCCTTGGGTTTGAATGATTCCCTCATTGCAGTGGTGAGTGTGGCATGACCCCTGG
The DNA here is from genome assembly GCA_013399075.1 of Chloroceryle aenea. NCBI lineage: Eukaryota > Metazoa > Chordata > Aves > Coraciiformes > Cerylidae > Chloroceryle > Chloroceryle aenea. The sequence continues at coordinate 185,810 of VWZY01004827.1, read as the reverse complement.
GGGGAGCAGGGTCCTGGAGGGGAAGGGTAACTGCAGGAGCGATGAGCTTCCAAAGTTTATTCTTCAAGTGCTTTTTTCTTGTCCAGTGTAGGAAAGGAGGTTCCGGGAGGTGAACTGAGAGGAGCCTTACACTCAGACAGGACCCGTGGAGAGGCTGGGTGGGCAGGAGGAAGGCTTGCTCTCTTCCCCTGTCTCTGCCCCATCTCATCGGGGTGAGATGCAGCACCCACAGCTGAGCTGCACTCACCTGCTGAAGCCTCCCATGCCCAGGAGCAGGAGGGAATCACCACACTTCACCTCAGGAGACCACCCAACAGCCCCATTAGCCAGGGAAGCATCTCCCAGCACACCAGGACAAGTGTTTTCCAGCTGCAGCTGCACCCAGGGACAGCCCTGGCCCTGCCACAGGGATGATCACCTTCCCCATCCCTCCCAGACTCTGACCTTGAGGCTGCACCTCACTTACTTTACGCAGCCCCTTCTCAGACTGAAGCAGATTATTTTATATTGTTTTATAGGATTATTTGCAATACAAATGGGATGTTAGAAACAAGTTCTTCACCATGCGGGTGGTGGACACTGGAACAGGTTGCCCAGGGAGGTGGTTGAAGCCCTGTCCCTGGAGATATTCAAGGTGAGACTCAACAAGACTCTGAGCAACCAGAGGGACCACTCTGTGCCACCACCCTGCTCTCCTCAGGACTTATTTGCCCCTGGTGATTTCACACCCTGCTTTCCAGGAGAGCGAGCCCAGGCAGATATCACAGCAAAGTGGTGGGGAGAAAGCAGGAGCCACATGGAATGCAGCTCTTTCCCAAAGGCCCTCCTGCCTATGCCTTGTCCCTCCAGTCAGAGCAGCATCTTCCTTTTGTGGCAGAGGAACCCATTCAATCCAGCTTGTGGTGCTTCCCTCAACACCTGAATGGACCAGGAAGGAGTAAATTCTGGTGGGACCAGAGCCCACAGTCCCCTGTCTCCTCTTCCCAAGATTCCCAGGATTCCTTTATCCTGGGATTTTCAGGTTAGTTTAGTGCAATTAGCTGGTGGTCAGAGTGTCAATCTTCTGCAGCCCAACATGCCTTAAAGACAAGAAGCAAGCCAGCTGCTGGGACACGGACCAGACATATTAGACACACTGGGGGAGCAACCTCAGGCACCAGCCATTTTTTAGGGCACTTTGCTTTTACTGGTTCTGAAATTCCAGTGTGAAGCTGTTTTCAACCTGTTTGACCTCAAATCAAACCACCATGGGTAAGTAGCTCCAACCAGAAGACCCTGCACCTAAAGTGCACCTTTCCAGCAGTGTGCTCTACCCACCAGACTTCCCCCTGACTCACCTGGTTCCTCTGCCACCTTGGTTCTTCAGCTGTGAGCTGAACTCATCTAAGGACCATTGGTGTCAGGTGCCTGGCTAAGAGTCTGCCAACCATCAGCACCTGCCCTGCACTTGAGAGCATCCCATCTTTCTGGTTCCCTGGCAGGTACTGAGCAGGACTAAGTAAGGACTGGAATTTGTGTGACTTTGCCTTGAAGTGCTTCTCTCTGGGGTGCACATGGCTGCAGGAGCAACGTGGACCTGGCTTCCTGCTCGGGGTGGTCCAGCAGGTCCTCACGGGCCACAGTCTTGGGTGCTGGAAAGGAAGTGAACAGACATCAGTCACAGCTACTAACTGGGAGGAGACATCTGGGTCCTGAAATAGTGTCCACTCCTTGTCCTGGACACACTTCAGACTGTTCTGGTTCTGTGATGTTAACCTGTGAAGCACTAGAAAATGGCACTGTGTGCTACGGGGCTGAAACTGCAGCTGGTCCTTCTCACCACCATTTCTTCCCTGCTCCATCACGGTTCTCATCGTAACTGTGCTCATAGGAAGGGACCCGTGGGGGTCTCCAATCCACCTCCCCCTCAGTGCAGGGCAGTTACCAGCACTAATCAGCCACCCTTCTGCATTTCTGTCTGCAGAAGACACATGCCCAGCACTCTTGCAGAAGTCCTAGGAGTCAGTGGAAGGAGAGCTTGGTGGGGTCAGAAAGTTCCTCTGACAATTGTAGTGCAGTGGCCCTAATGCTGTCCTGCTACAAAAGCAGTGGAGCAGAGGGTGAAGTGTCAGGTGCACTGGGAGGTGAGAAAAGCCCAGGGCTGAGACCTGCAGAGGAGCCTCTCATTACAGCAGTGCCTGCAGTGGGAGAGAGGGCTGAAATGAAGTGACAGCAGATGCCTCCCAAAAGGGTTAATCTTTAACCACACTGCAGCTCAGATCAAACTGCAGGAGGCAAAAGAGTGAGATCATGGACTGTGTGGTTGAGGTTACCTCTTCCCCACAGAAAGAGGTCCCCCCAAAATCTCACTGACATCTCCTGAGTGCACAGCAAGGAGAGGGTCCAGAACCAGTGCAACATGTTTGCACCTCTCCAGTGTCTCCTCTTCCTCATGAACTTCTGTGTTCTAGGTCCTGTACAACACCGAGGTGGAAAAAGGGAGTCCACCCAAAGCTTCCGAATAAACAGGATGTGCCTTTGAATTTCTTAGCCCTGGGAAGAGTGACCTGATGTCTGCAGCCAAGTGCAGAAGGTGTCAGTACTGAGTCACTCACCAATTCTGTACCTGGAGGAAGGGAGATGAGGGTGGGTTGCTGCAGAGGGCTCAGCCAAAGAGAGTTACTTGCACCTCCCAGGACACCTCCAGAAGGTTTTCCATTCTCAGCTTCAAGAGTGTGTGCATGGAAAGGTGAGATTGGCAGGAACTGGGAGTTTAACTCCGTGAGCCAGCAGCTTCAACACTCCTCATGAAGACACAAGACTGTTGAAAGCTGGTGCAGGGTGAAGAAAGCCTTGACTTCCCAAGAGAATCATTCAGTCATGATACCCTGATCCCAGTAGGAAGTTTNACCAGGGAAAAGGCAAAAGAATGCTGCCACTTGAGGAGAGCCTTGACTTCCCAGGAGCATCATTCAGTCATGGTACCCCGATCCCAGTAGAAAGTTTAAGAGTCAGAGGGGACTCATGGTGGAGCACTTCAGTTTTTCTCTGCAGCACAAGCAGAAGCAGCTCTTCATCTGCCTTCTTGGGCTGTCCTTTGGGTGACAGCTCAGGGACAGAACAGGTTAATGGGGAAAGGTGCTGAGGGCTGCCTGCCCTGAATATTCCTGAAGTTTTGGAAGTGATTCAACAACCAGCCAGAGGAACCCCTTCCTACCATGGCCACAGGCACTGGGAGGGTTGGTCCCAGCTCTGGACACCTCACCCTGGGCTAAGGCACACTGAGAAGCTCCAGCCCAAGGAGAGCAGCGTGGGCTCTGAGCAGTGTCACCCGGTCCCTGGTAATGAGCATAGCAAATTAGACTTCTTTAAATAACCTGAGCCTCTTCAGGAAAGAGTCAGATCCTTAGACGGCCTGATCTCCACTTAATCCCTGCAAACAGACACCTCTGATTAGGAGGACAGGTTTCTTCTGGCAGGAGGGGAGCAGATTGAGGGCTTTGCCTGGCAGGAGCAAATAAGTGACATCTGGTGCTGTGTTTCCTAGACCCAGAGAGCCCCTTACTTCTAGCCCCAGTTTAATTCTCAGCCTTCTAGCTTTTCCTCCTCATCCCAGCACCCCCCTCCATTAGACTCTGACCTGGAGAGCATCTGTTACCTCTCCCCAGTGAGCGCAGCCCTAGCGCCGGGATCCGAGAAGAAGGGAGCCTCTGGAAGGGGCAGACGAGGTGGGCAGGGGTGGGCAGGACCTGCCTTCGAGGATGCAGCACCAGCCTCATCCGCAAGGGCTGGGTGGGAAGCGTGACTGTTCTGCACCTCCCTTCACCACTGACACAAATGAGAGGAGCCACATCCCTGCCACAGAGGTCTGGATTAATGAGCAGGGGCACTAATGACCCTGTGTGTTATCTCAGGGTATCCTCTGCCTCTAGGACAGCCCTGGGGCACTTCAAGCAAGCAAATGAAGGGAACGTGTCTACCAGGGTTTGTCCTGCACCTGGGGCTGGCTGGATCCAGGGCAGCTCTACATTCACCGGAGCAATTTACACAGGCTCACAACAATTATTTCTGCTGAAGGTTTTTTACAAGATGTATCAGGGTTTGCACTGAAACCAAAAAAAGGAGATTTCTCTTATTGGTTTGTGGTTGAGGTTTTTTCCAGGCTGATTTTCTTAATGAGATTCCAAAATGTTGACCCTCCCCCAAGATAACCACTGTTTTCTCTGTTGATGAAGATCAGTTCTGGCTGAAAATAATTTTGATGGAAAATGTTCAGCTGTCTCTCCAGTAGGGTAATGCCCTAACAGGGTCCTGCCATGCAAAAGTGCTGGCATGACTGAATGCCTTTGCTTTAAGAGGCAGCAGATACAACAGCCCCTGGCAAGGAGAGAAGATCCCTTTCAATCCCAGCTGCATTCTTGGAGCATCCTTGAAGAGCCAGGAGACCCACAGAACTATCTCAAAGCACCAGCTTGTTGTGGTGAGGAACACTTTGGTTTGTGGATGGTTATTTTCCATCTTACACAAGCTGGATGTCTCTGAAGACAGAGAGGAGAGGAGAGGAGAGGAGAGGAGAGGAGAGG